>JAHIAM010007478.1:0-30249 GCA_021605205.1 Aegilops longissima | reverse complement strand
TGTTGGGGAACGAGTAATTTCAAAAATTTCCTACGCACACGCAAGATCATGGTGATGCATAGCAACGAGAGGGGAGAGTGTTGTCTACGCACTCTCGAGACCAAGCGAAGCGATCACAACGTAGAGGAAGTAGTCGACGCTCTCCTCGCGATCCAACCGATCCCAGCGCCAGCATTCGGCGCCCGAAGTTCTTGACACACGACAGCTCGGTGACGCCTCAGTTCCGATCCAGAAAGCTCCGGGAGAGAGAGTTCCACAAGACGACGGGCAGGACGATCTTGATGTTCTATCGACGCAGGCTTCGCCAAGCACCGCCACGATATGACCGAGGTGGAATATGGTGGAGGGGGCACCGCACACGGCTAAGGAACGATCTCAAGGATCAACTTGTGTGTTCTAGGGTGCCCCCGCCCCGTGATATAAAGGAGCAAGGGGAGGGCCGGCCGCCCTAGGAGGCGCTGGCCAGGAGGGGGAGTCCTCCTCCTAGTGGGAGTAGGACTCCCTTTCCTAGTCCAACTAGGAAGGAGGAAGGGGAAGGAAAGAGAGGAGAGGAGAGGAAAGGGCCCCCTCCTTGTCCTATTCGACTCCCCATGGGGGGCGCGCCACCTCCCGGTGCGGCCTCTCTCTCCCTCTTGGCCCAATAAGGCCCATTACTTCCCGGGGTTCCGTAACCCTCCCAAGACTCGTTTTCTCCGAAACTTCCGAACCTTTCCGTGTCCGAATATAGCCGCCCAATATATCAATCTTTATGTCTCGACCATTTCGAGACTCCTCGCCATGTCCGTGATCACATCCGGACTCAACTCCTTCGTACATCAAAATACACAAACTCATAATATAACCGCCATCGAAACCTTGCGCATGGACCCTACGGTTCGAGAACAATGTAGACATGACCGAGACACGCCTCCGTCAATAACCAATAGCGGACCTGGATGCCCATATTGGCTCCTACATATTCTACGAAGATCTTTATCGGTCGACCGCATAACAACATACGTTGTTCCCTTTGTCATCGGTATGTTACTTGCCCGAGATTCGATCGCTTGTATCCAATACCTAGTTCAATCTCACATCGCAAGTCTCTTTACTCGCTCCGTAATACATCATCTCACAGCTAACTCATTAGTTGTAATGCTTGCAAGGCTTAGTGATGTGCATTACCGAGAGGGCCCAGAGATACCTCTCCGACAATCGGAGTGACAAATCCTAATCTCAAATACGCCAACCCAACATCTGCCTTTGGAGACACCGTAGTACTCCTTTATAATCACCCAGCACGCCAGACGCTTGGTAGTACCCAAAGTGTTCCTCCGTAAACGGAGTTGCATAATCTCATAGTTATAGGAACATGTATAAGTCATGGATAAAAGCAATAGCAACATACTAAACGATCGGGTGCTAAGCTAATGGAATGGGTCATGTCAATCGATCATTCAACTAATGATGTGACCTTGTTAATCAAATGACAACTCCTTTGTCTATGGTTAGGAAACTTAACCATCTTTGATTAACAAGCTAGTCTAGTAGAGGCATACTAGTGACACTGCTTGTCTATGTATTCACACATGTATTATGTTTCCGTTAATACAATTCTAGCATGAATAATAAACATTTATCATGAAATAAGGAAATAAATAATAACTTTATTATTGCCTCTAGGGCATATTTCCTTCAGCCTCCCACTTGCACTAGAGTCAATAATCTAGATTACATAGTAATGATTCTAACACCCATGGAGTCTTGGTGCTGATCATGTTTTGCTCGTGGAAGAGGCTTAGTCAACGGTCTGCTACATTCAGATCCGTATGTATCTTGCAAATCTCTATGTCTCCCACCGACTAAGTCCCGATGGAATTGAAGCGCCTCTTGATGTGTTTGGTTCTTTGTGAAATCTGGATTCCTTTGCTAAAGCAATTGCTCCAAAGATTGTCACAAAAGATTTTCATTGGACCCGATGCACTAGGTATGACACCTAGATCGGATATGAACTCCTTCATCCGCACTCCTTCATTAGCTGCTTCCGGCTGCTATGTATTCCGCTTCACATGTAGATCCCGCCACGACGCTTTGTTTAGAACTGCACCAACCGACAGCTCCTCCGCTTAGTGTAAATACGATCCGGTTTGCGATTTAGAATCGTCCGGATCAGTGTCAAAGCTTGCATCAACGTAACTGCCATTTATGAGCTCTTTGTCACCTCCATATACGAGAAACATATCCTTAGTCCTTTTCGTATTTCAGATGTTCTTGACCGCTGTCCAAAGGATCCACTCTCGATTACTTTGGTACCTCCCTCGCTAAGCTTATAGCAAGGCACACATCAGGTCTGTACACAGATTGCATACATGATAGAGCCTATGGCTGAGGCATAGGGAACATCTTTCATTTTCTCTCTATCTTCTCATGTGGTCGGGCATTGAGTCTTACTCAACTTCACACCTTGTAACACAGTGCAAGAACCCTTTCTTTGCTTGATCCATTTTGAACTTCTTCAAAATTTTGTCAAGGTATGTGCTTTGTGAAAGTCCAATTAAGCGCCTTGATCTATCTCTATAGATTTTGATGCCCAATATGTAAGCAGCTTCACCGAGGTCCTTCATCGAAAAACTCTTATTCAAGTATCCCTTTATGCTATCCAGAATTCTATATCATTTCCGATTAGTAATATGTCATCTACATATAATATCGTAAATGCTACAGAGCTCCCACTCACTTTCTTGTAAATACAAAGCTTCTCCAAAAGTCTCAGATAAACCCAAATGCTTTGATCACACTATCAAAGCGCTTATTCCAACTCCGAGATGCTTGCACCAGTCCATAAATGGATCGCTGGAGCTTGCACACTTTGTTAGCTCCCTTGGATCGATAAAACCTTCTCGTTGCATCATATACAACTCTTCTTCCGTAAATCCATTCAGAATGCAGTCTTTACATCCATTTGCCAAATTTCATAATCATAAATGCGCAATTGCTAACATGATTCGGACAGACTTAAGCATCGCCACGGGTGAGAAGGTCTCATCGTAGTCAATCCCTTGAACTTGTCGAAACCCTTTGCATAAGTCGAGCTTTGTAGACAGAATATTACCGCCGCCACGCCTTCTTCTTGAAGATCCACTTGTTTTCTATTGCTTGTCGAATTCTGCAAGTCAACCAAAGTCCACACTTTGTTTTCATACATGGATCCCATCTCGATTTCATGGCCTCAAGCCATTTTATGAATCTGGGCTCACCATCGCTTCTTCATAGTTCGTAGGTTCATCATGATCTAGTAGCATGACTTCCGTAACAGGATTACCGCATCACTGGTGCGGATCTTACTCGTTGATCTACGAGGTTCTCAGAGTAACTTGATCTCAAGTTTCATGATCAACATCATCAACTTCCTCACTATTTGGTGTAGATGTCGCAGAAACCGTTTCGTGATAAACTACTTTCAAATAAGGGAGAAGGTACAGTTACCTCATCAAGTTCTACTTTCCTCCCACTCACTTCTTTCGAGAGAAACTCCTTCTAGAAAGGATCCATTCTTAGCAACAAATGTCTTGCCTTCGGATCTGTGATAGAAGGTGTACCCAACTGTCTCCTTTGGGTATCCTATGAAGACACATTCGATTTAGGTTCGAGCTTATCAGGTTGAAGCTTTTTCACATAAGCATCGCATCCCCAAACTTTAAGAAACGACAACTTTGGTTTCTTGCTAAACCATAGTTCATAAGGTGTCGCCTCAACGGATTTTGACGGTGTTCTATTCAGCGTGAATGCGCCGCCTCAAGAGCATAACCCCAAAACGATAGCGGTAAATCTGTAAGAGACATCATAGATCGCACCATATCTAGTAAAGTGCGACACGACGCTCGACACACCATTGCGCTGTGGTGTTCCGGTGGCGGAGTTGCTAAACTATTCCGCATTGTTTCAAATGTAGACCAAACTCAGAACTCAAATATTCGCCCACGATCAGATCGAGAAACTTTATTTTCTTATTACGATGATTTTCAACTTCACTCTGAAATTCTTTGAACTTTTCAAATGTTTCAGACTTATGTTTCATTAAGTAGATATACCCATATCTGCTTAAATCATCTGTGAAGGTGAGAAAATAACGATATCCGCCACGAGCCTCAACATTCATCGGACCACATACATCTGTATGTATGATTTCCAACAAATCTGTTGCTCTCCATAGTACCGAGAACGGGTTTTAGTCATCTTGCCCATGAGGCACGGTTCGCAAGTGCCAAGTGATTCATAATCAAGTGACTCCAAAAGTCCATCAAGATGGAGTTTCTTCATGCGCTTTATACCGATATGACCTAAACGGCAAGTACACAAATAAGTTGCACTATCATTATCAACTCTGCATTTTTGGTTTCAACATTATGAATATGTGTATCACTACTATCGAGATTCATTAAAATAGACCACTCTTCAAGGGTGCATGACCATAAAAGATATTATTCATATAAATAGAACAACCATTATTCTCTCGATTTAATGAATAACCGCCTCGCATCAAACAAGATCCAGATATAATGTTCATGCTCAACGCCGCACCAAATAACAATTATTTAGGTCTAAAACTAATCCCAAGGTAGATGTAGAGGTAGCGTCAATCGCGATTACATCGACTTTGGAACCATTTCCCACGCCGATCGTCACCTCGCCCTTTGCCGTTGTTCGCTAATCCGTAGTCCCTGCTTCGAGTTGCAAATATTAGCAATGTAACCAGATCAAATACCCAAAGCTATCGCGAGCTCTAGTAAGGTACACATCAATAACATGTATATCACATATACCTTTGTTCACCTTGCCATCCTTCTTATCCGCCAAATACTTGGGGCAGTTCCGCTCCAAAGGACTACCGCTTGCAGAGAAGCACTCGCCAGGTTTAGGTCCGACTTGGGTTTCTTCTCCCGAGCAGAACTTGTTTGCTGTTCTTCTTGAAGTTCCCTTCTTCTTCCCTTTGCCTTTCTTCTTGAAACTAGTGGTCTTATTGACCATCAACACTTGATGCTCCTTCTGATTTCTACCTCCGCAGCCTTTAGCATTGCGTAAGAGCTCTGCATAGTCTTTACTAACCCTTGCATATTATAGTTCATCACGAAGCCTTTGTAGCTTGGTGGCGTGATTGAAGAATTCTGTCAATGACACAATCATCCGAAGATTAACTCCCAGCTTGAGTCAAGTGATTGTAATACCTGCACATTCTCGAGTATGTGCTCACCGATGCACTCCATTCTCTTCCATCTTGCAGCTATAGAACTTATTGAGACTTCATATCTCTCAATCCGCATTCTGTTGAAATATCAACTTCAACTCCTGAACATCTCATATGCTCCATGACGCTCAAAACGCCGTTGAAGACCCGGTTCTAAGCCGTAGCATGGCACATCGAACTATAGAGTAGTCATCAGCTTTGCTCGCCAGACGCTCTAACGCCGCCGGCAGCATCATCAAGAAGAGTCTGCACCTAGCGGTGCATCCAGACGAACTCTTCTCGTGCAGCAATGAGGATAATCCTCAAAGTTACGGACCCAGTCCGTAATTGCTACCATCATCTTTCAACTTTGCTTTCAAGGAACGCATTAAAATTCAACGGAACAACAAAGACGAGCCATCTATCTATAAACAAACATAGACAAGCAAGATACTATCAGTACTAAGTTCATGATAAATTTAAGTTCAATTAATCATATTACTTAAGAACTCCCACTTAGATGACATCTCTAGTCATCTAAGTGATCACGTGATCCAAATCAACTAAACCATAACCGATCATCACGTGAGATGGAGTAGTTTTCAATGGTGAACATCTTATGTTGATCATATCTACTATATGATTCACGCCGACCTTTCGGTCTCCGTGTTCCGAGGCCATATCTCGCATATGCTAGGCTCGCAAGTATAACCTGAGTATTCTCGCAGTGCAAACTGGCTTGCACCCGCTGTAGATGGACGAGAGCTTATCACACCCGATCATCACGTGGTGTCTCGCACGACATTTAACTTTGGCAACGGTGCATACTCGTGGAGAACACTACTTGATAATTTTAGTGAGAGATCATCTTAAAATGCTACCGCCAATCAAAGCAAAATAAGATGCATAAAGGATAAACATCACATGCAATCAATATAAGTGATATGATATGGCCATCATCATCTTGTGCTTGTGATTCCATCTCCAAGCACCGCCGTGATCACCATCGCCACCGGCGCGACACCTTGATCTCCATCGTAGCATCGTTGTCGCTACGCCATCTATTGCTTCTACGACTATCGCTACCGCTTAGTGATAAAGTAAAGCAATTACAGTATGCTTGCATTTCATACAATAAAGCGACAACCATATGGCTCCAGCCAGCTTGTCGATAACTTCGTTACAAAACATGATCATCTCATACAATAAAATATAGCATCACGCCTTGACCATATCACATCACAACATGCCCTGCAAAACAAGTTAGACGCCCTCTACTTTGTTGTTGCAAATTTTACGTGGCTGCTACGGGCTTAAGCAAGAACCAATCTCACCTACGCATCAAGACCACAACGATATTTCACAAATAGACTCCGCTTTAACCTTCTCAAGGACCGGCGAGCCACACTCGGTTCAACTAAAGTGAGAGAGACAGACACCCGCCAGCCACCTTTAAGCACGAGTGCTCGAACGGTGAAACCAGTCTCGCAGAAGCGCACGCTGTAATGTCGGTCCGGCCGCTTCATCTCACAATACCGCTGAACCAAAGTATGACATGCTGGTAGGCAAGATGACTTGTATCGCCCACAACTCACTTGTGTTCTACTCTGCAAAACATCAAACCATAAAACCTAGGCTCGATGCCACTTGCTGGGGAACGAGTAATTTCAAAAATTTCCTACGCACACGCAAGATCATGGTGATGCATAGCAACGAGAGGGGAGAGTGTTGTCTACGCACTCTCGAGACCGGGCGAAGCGATCACAACGTAGAGGAAGTAGTCGACGCTCTCCTCGCGATCCAACCGATCCCAGCGCCAGCATTCGCGCCCCGAAGTTCTTGACACACGCAGCTCGGTGACGCCTCAGTTCCGATCCAGAAAGCTCCGGGAGAGAGAGTTCCACAAGACGACGGCGGCAGGACGATCTTGATGTTCTATCGACGCAGGCTTCGCCAAGCACCGCCACGATATGACCGAGGTGGAATATGGTGGAGGGGGCACCGACACGGCTAAGGAACGATCTCAAGGATCAACTTGTGTGTTCTAGGGTGCCCCCCGCCCCGTGATATAAAGGAGCAAGGGGAGGGCCGGCCGCCCTAGGAGGCGCCAGGGAGGGGGGAGTCCTCCTCCTAGTGGGAGTAGGACTCCCTTCCTAGTCCAACTAGGAAGGAGGAAGGGGAAGGAAAGAGAGGAGAGGGAGAGGGGGCCGCCCCCTCCTTGTCCTATTCGACTCCCCATGGGGGGCGCGCCACCTCCCCGGTGCGCCCCTCTCTCCCTCTTGGCCCAATAAGGCCCATTACTTCCCGGGGTTCCGTAACCCTCCCAGACTCGTTTTCTCCGAAACTTCCGAACCTTTCCGTGTCCGAATATAGCCGCCCAATATATCAATCTTTATGTCTCGACCATTTCGAGACTCTCGCCATGTCCGTGATCACATCCGGACTCAACTCCTTCGGTACATCAAAATACACAAACTCATAATATAACCGCCATCGAAACCTTAAGCGCATGGACCCTACGGTTCGAGAACAATGTAGACATGACCGAGACACGCCTCCGTCAATAACCAATAGCGGACCTGATGCCCATATTGGCTCCTACATATTCTACGAAGATCTTTATCGGTCGATCGCATAACAACATACGTTGTTCCTTTGTCATCGGTATAGTTACTTGCCCGAGATTCGATCGCTTGTATCCAATACCTAGTTCAATCTCGCATCGGCAAGTCTCTTTACTCGCTCCGTAATACATCATCTCACAGCTAACTCATTAGTTGTAATGCTTGCAAGGCTTAGTGATGTGCATTACCGAGAGGGCCCAGAGATACCTCTCCGACAATCGGAGTGACAAATCCTAATCTCAAATACGCCAACCCAACATCTGCCTTTGGAGACACCAGTAGTACTCCTTTATAATCACCCAGCTTACGCTAGACGCTTGGTAGTACCCAAAGTGTTCCTCCGTAAACGGAGTTGCATAATCTCATAGTTATAGGAACATGTATAAGTCATGGATAAAAGCAATAGCAACATACTAAACGATCGGGTGCTAAGCTAATGGAATGGGTCATGTCAATCAGATCATTCAACTAATGATGTGACCTTGTTAATCAAATGACAACTCCTTTGTCTATGGTTAGAAACTTAACCATCTTTGATTAACAAGCTAGTCTAGTAGAGGCATACTAGTGACACTGCTTGTCTATGTATTCACACATGTATTATGTTTCCGTTAATACAATTCTAGCATGAATAATAAACATTTATCATGAAATAAGGAAATAAATAATAACTTTATTATTGCCTCTAGGGCATATTTCCTTCACATGGAGCGCTTATGCTGAGCATGAATATGATTTGATCATGTTTATTGCAAAACCATTATTCATTTAAAGTTAAAGAATAATTGTTATTCTGCTTACATGAATAAAACCTTCGATGGTTATACACCCAATGAAAATAGTTTGTTGGATCTCGATCGTAGTGATACACATATTCATAATATTGATGCCAAAAGATGCAAAGTTAATAATGATAGTGCAACTTATTTGTGGCAATCGCTGTTTGGGTCATATTGGTGTAAAGCGCATGAAGAAACTCCATGCTAATGGACTTTTGGGATCACTTGATTATGAATCACTTGATGCTTGCGAACCATGCCTCATGGGCAAGATGACTAAGACTCCGCTTCTCCGAACAATGAAGCGAGCAACAGATTTGTTGGAAATCATACATACCGATGTATGTGGTCCGATGAATATTAAGGCTCGCAACAAGTATCATTATTTTCTGACCTTCACAGATGATTTGAGCAGATATGCGATATCTTCTTGATGAAACATAAGTCTGAAATAGTTGAAAAGTTCAAAGAATTTCAGAGTGAAGTGGAAAATCATCGCAACAAGAAAATAAAGTTTCGCGATCTGATCGTGGAGATGAATATTTGAGTTACGAGTTTGGTCTTCAATTAAAATAATGTGGAATAGTTTCACAGCTCACGCCACCGGAACACCACAACATAATGGTGTGTCCGAACGTCAGAATCGCACTTTATTGGATATGGTGCGATCTATGATGTATCTTACCGATTTACCACTATCGCTTTGGGGTTATGCATTAGAGACAACTGCATTCACGCTAAAAGGGCACCATCTAAATCCGCTGAGATGACACCGTATGAACTATGGTTTAGCAAGAAACCTAAGCTGTCGCTTCTTAAAGCTTGGAGTTGCGTTGTTTATATGAAAAGGTTTCAACCTGATAAGCTCGAACCCAAATCGGAAAAGTGCGCTTCATAGAATACCCAAAGGTAACTATTGGGTACACCTTCTATCACAGATCCGAAGGCAAGTTATCCGTTGCTAAGATGGATCCTTTCTAGAGAAGAAGTTTCTCTCGAAAGAAGTGAGTGGGAGGAAAGTAGAACTTGATGAGGTAATTGTACCTTCTCCCTTATTGGAAAGTAGTTCATCACGTAAATCAGTTCTAGTGATTCCTACACCAATTAGTGAGGAAGTTAATGATGATGATCATGAAACTTCAGATCAAGTTGCTACCAAACCTCGTGGGTCTTCCAGAGTAAGATCCGCACTGTAGTGGTACGGTAATCATGTTCTATAAATCATGTTACTAGACCATGATGAACCTACTAACTATGAGGAAGCGATGATGAGCCCAGATTCCGCGAAATGGCTTGAGGCCATAAAATCTGAGATAGGATCCATATATAAGAACAAAGTGTGGATTTTGATTGACTTGCTCGATGGTCGCAAGCCATGTTAAATAAATGGATCTTCAAGAGGAAGACGGACAATCGATAGTAGTGTTACTATCTACAAAACTCGACTTGTCACAAAAGGTTTTTCGACAAGTTCAAGGTGTTGACTACAATGAGATTTTCTCAATCAGTAGCGATGCTAAAGTCTGTCCGAATCATGTTAGCGATTGCCACATTTTATGAAATCGGCAAATGGATGTCAAAACTACATTCTTTAATGGATTTATTAAAGAAGAGTTGTATATGATGCAACCTGAAGGTTTTGTCAATCCTAAAGGAGCTAACAAAATGTGCAAGCTTCAATGATCCATCAATGGACCGTGCAAGCATCTCGAGTTGGAATAAACGCTTTGATAGTGTGATCAAAGATATGGTTTTATACAGACTTTTGGAGAAGCCTGTATTTACAAGAAAGTGAGTGGGAGCACTACAAAGATTTCGATAAGTATATGTGAATGACATATTGTTGATCGAAATAATGTAGAATTATTCGCAAAGCATAAAGGAGTGTTTGAAAGGAGTTTTCAAAGAAAGACCTTGGTGAAGCTACTTACATATTGAGCATCAAGATCTATAGAGATAGATCAAGACGCTTGATAAGTTTTTCCAATGAGTACATACCTTGACAAGATTTTGAAGTAGTTCAAAATGGAACAGTCAAAGAAAGAGTTCTTGCCTGTGTTGCAAAGGTATGAAATTGAGTAAGACTCAAATCCCGACCACAAAGCAGAAAATAGAAAGAGAATGAAAAGCCATTCCCTATGCCTCACCATAGGTTCTATAAAGTACGCTATGCTATGTACCGCACCTATTATATACCTTGCTCAGATTTGGCAAGGAGTACAATAGTGATCTAGGAGTAGATCATCGGACATTGGTCAAGAATATCCTTAGTAAGGACTAAGGAGATGTTTCTCGATTATGGAGGTAATAAAAGAGTTTGTTGTAAAAGTTACATCAATGCAAACTTTTACACTGATCCGATGACTCTAAGTCTCAACCTGGATACATATTGAAAGTGGAAGCAATTAGCTAGAGTAGCTCCGCAAGAGCATTGTGGACATAAAATATTTATGAAATACATACGGCTCAATGTGATGAATCTGCTGACTAAGCTTCTCTCACGAGCAAAACATGATCACACGTTAGTACTCTTTGGGTGTAAATCACATAGCGATGTGAACTAGATTATTGACTCTAGTAAACCCTTTGGATGTTGGTCACATGATGATGTGAACTATGGGTGTTAATCATATACAGATATGAATATTGGTGTTAAATCACACAATGATGTGAACTAGATTATTGACTCTAGTGCAAGTGGGAGACTCAAGGAAATATGCCCTAGAGGCAATAATAAAGTTATTATTTATTTCCTTATTTCATGATAAATGTTTATTATTCATGCTAGAATTGTATTAACCGGAAACATAATACATGTGTGAATACATAGACAAACATAGTGTCACTAGTATGCCTCTACTTGACTAGCTCGCTTATCGAGATGGTTATGTTTCCTAGCCATGGACAAAAGAGTTGTCATTTGATTAACGGGATCACATCATTAGGAGAATGATGTGATTGACTTGACCCATTCCGTTAGCTTAGCACTTGATCGCTTAGTATGTTGCTATTGCTTTCTTCATGACTTATACATGTTCCTCGTAACTATGAGATTATGCAACTCCGCTTACGGAGGAACACTTTGGTACTACCAAACGTCACAACGTAATCGGGTGATTATAAAGGAGTACTACAGGTGTCTCCAAAGGTACATGTTGGGTTGGCGATTTCGAGATTAGGTTTTGTCACTCCGATTGCTCTGGAGAGGTATCTCTGGCCCTCTCGGTAATGCACATCACTATAAGCCTTGCAAGCATTGCAACCAATTAGTTAGTTGCGGATGATGCATTACGGAACGAGTAAAGAGACTTGCCGGTAACGAGATTGAACTAGGTATTGATACCGACGATCGAATCTCGGGCAAGTAACATACCGATGACAAAGGGAACAACGTATGTTGTTATGCGGTTTGACCGATAAAGATCTTCGTAGAATATGTAGGAGCCAATATGGGCATCCAGGTCCCGCTATTGGTTATTGACCGAGAATAGTTCTAGGTCATGTCTACATAGTTCTCCAACCCGTAGGGTCCGCATGCTTAAGGTTTCGATGATGCTTATATTATGAGTTTATGAGTTTTGATGTACCAAGGAGTTCGAGTCCCGGATGAGATCGGGACATGACGAGGAGTCTCGAAATGGTCGAGACGTAAAGATCGATATATTGGGCGACTATATTCGAGTTCGGAAAGGTTCCAATGATTCGGTATTTTTCGAGTACCGAGAGTTACGGAATTCGCCGGGAGAAGTATTGGGCCTTATTGGGCCCTCAAGGAAAGAGAGGGGCTGCCTAGGGCAGACCGCGCCCCCATGGCCTAGTCCGAATTGACTAGGGAGGCCGCACCCTCCTTCCTTCCCTCTCTCTTCCCCTTCCTTGTCTCCTACTCCTAATACATGGAAGGACTCCTAGTTGGACTAGGAAGGGGAATCCTACTCCCGTGGGAGTAGGACTCCCATGGCGCCCCTCCTAGGGCCGGCCTCCTCCTCCCCCTCCTTTATATACGGGGCAGGGGGCACCCGTGACACACAAGTTGATCTACGGATCGCTCCTTAGCCGTGTGCGGTGCCCCCTCCACCATATTCCACCTCGGTCATATCATCGCGGAGTTTAGGCGAAGCCCTGCGCGATAGAGCATCATCATCGCCACCACGCCGTCTTCGACGGAACTCATCCCGACACTTTGCTGGATCGGAGTCCGGGATCGCCATCGAGCTGAACGTGTGCTGAACTCGGAGGTGCCGTGACGTTCGGTACTTGGATCGGTCGGATCGTGAAGACGTCGACTACATCAACCGCGTTGTTATAACGCTTCCGCTTACGGTCTACGAGGGTACGTGGACATACACTCTCCCCTCTCGTTGCTATGCCATCACCATGATCTTGCGTGTGCGTAGGATAATTTTTGAAATTACTACGTTCCCCAACAGTGCGGAGATGAACACGACCAAATTCTTGACGTCTTTGGGGTCCTCGCCGATGATGGGGCAAGACGATCCTAATTATGATTCAATTTGGATGTGGCCAAAGAGGAGATGGAAGAAGAGGAGGTGGCCGAAAAGGATATGGCTGGAGATGAAGAACTTGAGGAGGTGACTGAAGCAAGCACGAAGAGGTCACGAACTCATAGCTACAATCAAGTTGAAGATATTGCTCTATTCTATGCTTCGATGAACATCTCCATGGATTCAACGGTCGGAATGGGTCAAACCAAGGCTATGTTTTGGGAGAGAATTGCAGAGTACTAGAAAAACTCTGCGGAGGTGCAATCAAACCGTACACAAGGGTAGTCTCTTGGGTATCGTTGGGCACCATTCACGACCAATGCAACCGATGGTCCGGTTAAATCAATCAAGTGAATCATGCACCACCAAGCAGTGTGCAAGTCACGGAGTATGGCCCGTACATCCAATAACTCTTCAAGCATAGGAACAAGAAGTTCCGACGCAAGCCCTTCGTGTTGCATCATTGCTACAAAGAGCTTTGCAAAAACAAGAAGTGGATCAAGAAAGTTGCGGAGACCACTCCAAAGAGATCAATGTTGAGAATATCCGTTGAGGAGGAGGACGAGGTAGATGAAGATGCCAGCAATAGACCCGAAGGGAACAAAAGTGCAAAAGATAGAAAGAAAAGAAGTGCCTATGGTGGCACATACAAAGAGGAACTTGTGGCCATGATTGAGGCCAAGAAGGTGTTAGTGGCCGAACGCAAAGAAGAGAAGATGGCGAGGTGGAATGAGCTCAGGATGTTGGAGGATGACAAATGGAAGGCCAAGTTGGCGGCCGAAGAGAGAAAGTTGAAGGCGGAGGAGCATAGGCTTGCACTTGAGGAGGAGAGGCTTCGTGATGCCAGGAAAGCTGAAGATTGTGCTATCATGTTCATGAATCCAACCACAATAGATGAAATCACAAGTAAGTACTGGGGGCTCACTTGTGGGGAGATATTGACCCAAACATAAGTCTCTCTTCGGAATGGTGGTGGTGGTGGCAGCGGTGGCGGTAGCGACCGAGAGGGTGGTGGTGGTGGTGATGCTGGCCATGCGCATGGTGGTGGCGGTGGTGATTTCTTCGACAAGAACATTGTTTGAGGTCATGCATTCCATTGGGTGGCCTCGATCCACAATATAAGACATGCTATGCTTTTGGTGATTTTTTATCAAACTTTGTGTTTGAAGTGATGCCTTTTGGATGAACCATGCATGTTTTAATTTAAAAATCATGAACGACGAAACTATATGCTTATTAACAGTTATGTTATGCATGTTTTAATTTGAATGTTTTACGATATATATATTGTGATGTGTTTGAATTCCATGCGGCTAGGACAAAAAACTTATGCAATTTTTTTACTCCACTAAGTTTAGGTGATCAGCTAGGTGCGGCCACGTATAGAGAAGTAAAAGTTTACTTCACTAACTTTACTCCGTCGTTTACTCATCTATTTTTTAAGGGATCGACTAGAGTTGCTCTTGGATTTTGGTTTCCTACCGTTTTCTCCTATTATTCAAACCAGGAGCCTCCACTTCGGAGCTCGCCGCTAGTGATTGGGACTTTGGATTTCGCCCACTAGTAGAAAACCGGGCTTTGGTTTTTGCCAGATCAGAGCAACAGTCCCGGCCGTGTTATGAACCGGGACTAATGGGAGCATCAGTCCCGGTTCGAGCGGCCAGGACGCTGGTCGGGCCTCGGCAACCATCAGTCCTGGTTAGGCTTGGACCTTTAGTCCCGGTTCCAGACACCAACCGGGACTAAAGGGCCTCGCTCCTAGCGCAACCTCTTTAGTCCCGGTTGGTGTCTAGAACCGGGACTAAAGGTCAGTCTTTAGTCCCGGTTGGTGTCTAGAACCGGGACTAAAGGTCAGTCTTTAGTCCCGGTTCTAGCACCAACCGGGACTAAAAAAATGTCTATATATATGCTCGTCTCTGCCCGCTCACACTACAAGAAATATGTCAACTTGTGACCTTGACTATTGGTCACTGAAAGGTCATTGTTTTTCATTTGTGACCTTTTGTGACCAAAAAGAAGGTCAAAAGCTGGCGTCAGAAACTGAAATTAACGACCTTCTCTCGTGAGAAGGTCGTGACGCATTCTGACCAAAATATGCCTACTGTTTTGTTTTGGTCACTAGCTGTCTGCCCAGGCCACGTCGGATCCGACGTGGCAAGCTGACGTGGCAATATTACGACCAATTGAAATGGTCAAAAATTAGATTCAGCCCAGTCCAATTCGGTGTCTATATGGGCCGAGCCCAACAATTCAGCCCATTTAGTATATTTATTTCTGTTAATTTTTGTTAGCTACATGGCCAAGCCCAACTGGTCAGCCCGTCAATTTTTATGCACATTTGGCCTTTCAAGAATATAGGTACAATTTTTTGCAGCCCATTTCTGGTTTACATTCAGCCTTTTTATACATTTAAATAATAATTCAATCCAGGAGTTGGTCCAATACTCTTTTGAGCCCATTCACATATTCATACAAATGATCCTCTTTTTCAACAAATTTTGCAAATAATTTCATATTTCAGCACTAAATATGTTTACATCACAGGCCATAAAGCCCTTCAAAATAGTATCACTTGTTCCTATACAAAACTATCAAATGATACGTACAACAAAACAGAATACAGAAAATTTAGTTCAACAAAAAAGTTTTCTTCCTCTTCCATCTTCCAGGACACACAACACCTGTGAAAATAAAGATGCCACAACAAAAATAAAAGGATCAGGCATTAGAAGCATATTGAATACAAGGGAAATAATCAAACTAAAGAAATAAAAGGCACGCACTGAAAATTTTGACAGCACGATTATTCTTTATATTACCATAACAAACAGAAATGTAATCTGATTGCACAAGACATATGGCATTAAGAAAAATTTATAGTGTCGGCTTGGGAATAAGACAAAGCAAAATTTATAAATCTATAGCATCACACACGAGGTCTAAATTTATACTTTGTTCCTTTAGTAGCAAGAGATGGTTCATGTCCAGCTTGTATTGCAACTAGTACATTTTTCACACAAAAAATAGGAGCAACATATGTTTTAATGATCAACTCTGGTGTTGCAGTATATATTCACAACACGTAAGAATATTTGGATTAACAGACTAATCAACGATCAACTAACACTTCACAATACCAACTAACACTTCACGGTACCAAAAAAAAGGGGTGGCGCTCACCACTTCAGATGTGCAGCAGCCATGAGGGCTTCTTCCTGTTCCACCTGCAGCAGCGGCAGCGGCGGCAGCTTCTACAAATCTGAGACACAAAACAAAAGCAGGCAGGAGGAATCGGAGGGAGGGGAGATGAAGAACATGGAAGGCATTTATATGATGGGAGTACATATGAAACAAACAGCAGCCCATACTTGCATCATCATGTGTATAACAAAATCACGGTCGCCTCTACAGACAACACTACTAGTGTAGAGACCCAAACATAATAATTCTACCAAGAGACAATGTAAACACAGAGTCACACCATTGACAGATTAAGCCTTACAACATGTTTGGTGGCTTAGTGAGCAGATGTATGCATGCAGGGGGACAATTTCTCAATCAAACTGAAGAAAAACGCACATCATTCAGCAACCAGTACAAATCACAAATTCCTGTAGCTGTAGGTGCATGCATGGTGTAACAATGAGGATGCGCAACACGTTCCTAGGGGTAAAAATGTAGATATGTTCTTACTTGTTTCAGTCTATTTGCAGCCAACAAAATACAGTAAGATTCAGGCTCATTTAATTAAGAAGAACAGCACTACAGATGCGCGTTTTGGTGAGAAATGATGAGTTGGAACAAGATGAAAATGCAAGGCGCTGTACAGCTGGAAATTGACTCTTACTGCAAAACAAAATGGTTCGACCGCTGAAAAGAAAAATGTTGCGAAATCGCGTTTCGGAGATGAAGATGTGACAGCTATAGCTCCTGGTCCACATAAGCATGAGCTGTATCACCCCACCATGGGTGACAGTAATGTAACATCCTTCCAAAATAAACAACAATAATACTACTACTTGTTAGGAGACACTTTTGATGATGATGATTAAACTACAGGTAATGGATTGAGATGGGTGTGCAAGCACAATTCCAACTTTCCCACTCTGAGGATTTATATTCACTAATTGCCACATCAGCAACCGTGTCGTTGAATACTAGTGAGGAACATCATCATAAAGATAACAGTGGGGATGCCACAACTAGAAGGAGCATAAAGTAGAGATTCTACAGTACATAGTCAGATATGAAGAACCAAGCAAACTATTCAGAAATAGATAATTTGGCCTAAGCAGGACCAACCCAAAACAAAACATGCGACATCAGCAATTCTGTTCTCTTCCTTTCTTTTACACTAGTGTCATGTACTATACTCTACTGTACTGCAAGTGCCATGTGCTACTGCAGTTTAGTTGAGTTGTAAGACTAGAAGATGTTACTGTAACCTTTGCAACTGAAGAAGTAGTCACAGAATAACTGGGTGGATCAGCATGAATCAACAAGCTAAAGGGCACGTCAATTCTTTACAGTGGTTCTTGTGGTTGTTCCCCATGGAGGAGAGGTCTAATGCCAGAATCTACAGCTCAAGACGATCTTGTATGGATCAAGCCAAAGTGTTAAGACTACCTTTTACATCAGTGTCAGGTGCTATATTCAAACTGTGCTGCAGTTTAGTTGAGTTCGCAAGTAGGACTAGAGTGGATTCCCTGCAGTAAGGAACAACCAAGACAATGAGAGATTCAGGGCCTGCAGAGAAACAGAGTTCAGGCAGTAGCAAATAAACATAGATGGATTACCCACCCCGTAGCTACAGACACCCAGCAGCAGCAGCAATAGGTAGTAGAAGAAGAGGTCAGAGACTCCCACGGCATTGACAACTCCTTCCGAGCGGAGCAAGAATTCCCTTGATTGCATGCACAACAGCTGGTGTCAGAGATGAGGAAGGAGATAAATAAAATACTAGCAATAATAGATGCAATCTATTTTGATTGCAGGGCAGCTCGTGTCAGAGATGAACAACTACTATGTAACACATATGGTTTCAGTTTGGCACATGCATACACTGCTCTGTATCCATCTTAGACTTGAGAGCGTGCCATTTCTTTACACTTAGGCTTGCCAGTCTGAAATTGGATGAATTGGCCGCAAGCTCAACGAGAGGCAAGATCCATGTAGATTGAAGAGGGGGAAATAGAAGCAGGCAATGGGAAGGGTCGGACCTTTTGATTGAACTTGGTGACGGGACGCTAGAGCGCAATCGGGTCAGCAGAGCCGTCACGGACGCTGCGTTGGCTGGGAACCCGGCTTCCCCTTGGCCGGACCGGTTCCCAACACAGCGGTCACAGGCGGCGAATATCGTCCCAAGGCGGCCACATCAACGGAGGAGGAGGGAGCTCGGGGCGAGTATCAGATGCGCCGCAGCCGCACCAACAAGCCGTTGCGGCTAGGGTTCGTCGTCGCCCTAGATCTGGTCGGCGTCGTCCCAGGGCGTGCACGACGAATGGAGGAGAAGCAGAGGATTGGCCATCGCCCCGCTCGCGCTCGTGGCTCGCGACGGCGGTGGGAGTAGGTGGGGTGGTGGCGGAGGTGATGGGGATTTGATTCGGGAGCGGAGGAGAGATTTGGGGGATTTGATTCGGGAGCGGAGGGGAGATTTGGTAGCGGATACACGGTCCACACGTGCGCCACGGTCCGGCCAGCTCGACGGAGCGGCGTGCATCGAAGCACGCACGCGCGCGCCGGCGAGAAAACCGGCCGTGACGCCATGGCCGAGAAGCAGACTGGTGGATCTGGGGGATGAAGGCGAGGGGAGAGGGTGCGTGGCGGAGACGAGGTCGGCGGTGGTGGGTGGGGGTGGCGACGGTGGGAATCGCGGGAGGGGGAGGAAGGCTGGGGCGGCGGGGATGGATGGGATCAGGGTGGGTGGTGCCGGCGATGTGGGAGACGAGGGGAGCGAGATCTGAATCGAGCGAGGAGAGGGGGGCTGTTGTTGGGGAACGTAGTAATTTCAAAAAATTTCCTACGATCACGCAAGACCATGGTGATGGCATAGCAACGAGAGGGGAGAGTGTCTGTCCACGCACTGTGAGACCGAACCCGGAAGCGTTATAACAACGCTGTTGATGTAGTCGACGCCTTCACGATCCGACCGATCCAAGCACCGAACGACGGCACCTCCGAGTTCTGCACACGCTCAGCTCGATGACGATCCCCGGCCCGATCCAGCAAAGCGTCGGGGATGAGTTCCACAAGACGACGGCGCAGGACGATGATGATGCTCCACCGTCGCAGGGCTTCGCTTAAGCTCCGCAACGATATGACTTCACGGCGCAGGCTTCGCCTAAGCTCCGCGACGATATGACCAAGTGGAATATGGTGGAGGGGCACTGCACACGGCTAAGGAACGATCCGTAGATCAACTTGTGTGTCATGGGGTGCCCCCATGCCCCCGTATATAAAGGAGCAAGGGAGGAGGAGGCCGGCCCTTAGGAGGGGCGCGCCATGGTGTGGAGTCCTACTAGGACTCCCTAGTCCTAGTAGGATTCCACCTCCCTTGTTGGAGTAGGAGAGGGGGAAAGAGGGGAGAAGGAGAAGGAAAGGGGCTGCGCCCTTGTCCAATCCGGACCTGAGGGGGCGAGGCCTCCTCCCTTTGGCCTTTCTCCTCTATTCCCGTATGGCCCAATAAGGCCCATATACTCCCGGCGAATTCTCGTAACTCTCCGTACTCCAAAATACCGAATCATTCGAACCTTCCGAACTCCGAATATAGTCGTCCAATATATCGATCTTTACGCCTCGACCATTTCGAGACTCCTCGTCATGTCCCCGATCTCATCCGGGACTCGAACTCCTTCGGTACATCAAAACTCATAAACTCATAATATAACCATCATCGAAACCTTGCGTGCGGACCCTACGGGTTCGAGAACTATGTAGACATGACCTAGAACTATTCTCGGTCAATAACCAATAGCGGAACCTGGATGTCCATATTGGCTCCTACATATTCTACGAAGATCTTTATCGGTCAAACCGCATAACAACATACTTTGTTCCCTTTGTCATCGGTATGTTACTTGCCCGAGATTCGATCGTCGGTATCCAATACCTAGTTCAATCTCGCTATCGCAAGTCTCTTTACTCGCTCCGTAATACATCATCTCATAACTAACTCATTAGTTACAATGCTTGCAAGGCTTAGGTGATGAGTATTACCGAGAAGGCCCAGAGATACCTCTCCGACAATCGGAGTGACAAAACCTAATCTCGAAATACGCCAACCCAACATGTACCTTTGGAGACACCTGTAATACTCCTTTATAATCACCCAGTTACGCTGTGACGCTTGGTAGTACCAAAGTGTTCCTCCGTAAACGGAGTTGCATAATCTCATAGTTATAGGAACATGTATAAGTCATGAAGAAAGCAATAGCAACATACTAAACGATCAAGTGCTAGGCTAACGGAATGGGTCATGTCAATCACATCATTCTCCTAATGATGTGATCCCGTTAATCAAATGACAACTCATGTCTATGGTTAGGAAACATAACCATCTTCGATTAACGAGCTAGTCAAGTAGAGGCATACTAGTGACACTGCTTGTCTATGTATTCACACATGTATTATGTTTCCGTTAATACAATTCTAGCATGAATAATAAACATTTATCATGATATAAGGAAATAAATAATAACTTTATTATTGCCTCTAGGGCATATTTCCTTCAGTCTCCCACTTGCACTAGAGTCAATAATCTAGTTCACATCGCCATGTGATTTAACATCAATAGTTCACATCTATATGTGGTTAACACCCATAGTTCACATCGACATGTGACCAACACCCAAAGGGTTTACTAGAGTCAGTAATCTAGTTCACATCGCTATGTGATTAACACCCAAAGAGTACTAAGGTGTGATCATGTTTTGCTTGTGAAATAATTTTAGTCAACGGGTCTGTCACATTCAGAGCCGTAAGTATTTTGCAAATTTCTATGTCTACAATGCTCTGCACGGAGCTACTCTAGCTAATTGCTCCCACTTTCAATATGTATCCAGATTGAGACTCAGAGTCATCTAGATTTAAAACTTGTATCGACGTAACCCTTTACGACGAACCTGTTTTCACTTCCATAATCGAGAAACATATCCTTGTTCTACTAAGGATAATTTTGACCGCTGTCCATTGATCTACTCCTAGATCACTATTGCACTCCCTTGCCAAGCTTTAGTGGTAGGGTATGCAATAGATCTGGTACACAGCATGACATACTTTATAGAACCTATGGCTGATGCATAGGGAATGACTTTCATTCTCTTTCTATCTTCTGCCGTGGTCGGGTTTTGAGTCTTACTCAATTTCACACCTTTGCAACACAGGCAAGAACTTTTCTTTGACTGTTCCATTTTGAACTACTTCAAAATCTTGACAAGGTATGTAATTATTGAAAAACTTAACAAGCGCTTTTGATCTATCTCAATAGATCTTGATGCTCAATTTGTAAGCAGCTTCACCGAGGTCCTTCTTTGAAAAACTCCTTTCAAATACTCCTTTATGCTTTGCGAATAATTCTACATTATTTCCGATCAACAATATGTCATTCACATATACTTATCAGAAATGCTGTAGTGCTCCCACTCACTTTCTTGTAAATACAGGCTTCTCCAAAAGTCTGTATAAAACCATATGCTTTGATCAACTCATCAAAGCGTTTATTCCAACTCCGAGATGCTTGCACCAGTCCATAGATGGATCATTGGAGCTTGCATTTTGTTAGCTCCTTTAGGATTGACTAAACCTTCTGGTTGCATCATATACAACTCTTCTTTAATAAATCCATTAAAGAATGTAGTTTTTACATCCATTTGCCAGATTTCATAAAATGTGGCAATTGCTAACATGATTCGGACAGACTTAAGCATCGCTCAGTTGAGAAAATCTCATTGTAGTCAACACCTTGAACTTGTCGAAAAACTTTTTGTGACAAGTCGGGCTTTGTAGATAGTAACACTACTATCGTTGTCCGTCTTCCTCTTGAAGATCCATTTATCTACATGGCTTGCTGATCATCGAGCAAGTCAATCAAAGTCCATACTTTGTTCTCATACATGGATCCTATCTCAGATTTTATGGCCTCAAGCCATTTCGCGAATCTGGGCTCATCATCGCTTCCTCATAGTTTGTAGGTTCATCATGGTCTAGTAACATGATTTCCGAAACACGATTACCGTACCACTCAGTGCGGATCTTATTCTCGAAGACCTCACGAGGTTTGGTAGCAACTTGATCTGAAGTTTCATGATCATCATCATTAATTTCCTCACTAATTGGTGTAGGAATCATCGAACTGATTTCTGTGATGAACTACTTTCCAATAAGGGAGAAGGTACAATTACCTCATCAAGTTTCTACTTTCCTCCCACTCACTTCTTTCGAGAGAAACTTCTTCTCTAGAAAGGATCCATCTTAGCAACGAAAAACTTGCTTTCGGATCTGTGATAGAAGGTGTACCCAATAGTTACCTTTGGGTATTCTATGAAGACGCACTTCTCCGATTTGGGTTCGAGCTTATCAGGTGAAAACTTTTTCACATAAGCATCACAACTCCAAACTTTTAAGAAATGACAGCTTTAGGTTTACTGTTAAACCATAGTTCATATGGTGTCGTTTCAACGGATTTAGATGGTGCCCTATTAAATGTGAATGCAGCTGTCTCTAATGCATAACCCCAAAATGATAGTGGTAAACCGATAAGAGACATCATAGATCGCACCATATCCAATAAAGTGCGGTTACGACTTTCGGACACACCATTATGCTGTGGTGTTCCATATGGCGTGAGTTGCGAAACTATTTCACATTGTTTCAAATGAAGACCAAACTCGTAACTCAAATATTCGTCTCCGTGATCAGATCACAGAAACTTTATTTTCATGTTACGATGATTTTTCCACTTCACTCTGAAATTCTTTGAACCTTTCAATTATTTCAGACTTATGTTTCATCAAATAGATATACCCATATCTGCTCAAATCATCATGTGAAGGTTAGAAAATAACGATACTTGCCACGAGCATCAACACTCATTGGATCGCATACATCGGTATGTATTATTTCCAATAAGTCAAGATCTCGCTCCATTGTTCAACAACGGAGTTTCAGTCATCTTGCCCAAAAGGCACGGTTCGCAAGCATCAAGTGATTCATAATCAAGTGATTCCAAAATCCCATCAGATGGAGTTTCTTCATGCGCTTTACACCAATATGACCTAAACGGCAAGTGCCACAAATAAGTTGCACTATCATTATTAACTTTGCATCTTTTGGTTTCAATATTATGAATATGTGTATCACTATGATCGAGATCCAATGAACCATTTTCATTGGGTGTGTAACCATATAAGGTTTTATTCATGTAAATGTAACAACAATTTATTCTCTTACTTAAATGAATAATCAGTATTGCAATAAACATGATCAAATCATATTTATGCTCAACACCAAATAACACTTATTTAGGTTCCACACTAATCCCGAAAGTATAGGGAGTGTGCGATGATGATCATATCAATCTTGGAACTACTTCCAACACTCATCGTCACTTCCCTTCAACTAGTCTCTGCTTATTCTCAGAACTCCTGCTTCGAGTTACTAATCTTAGCAACCTAACAAGTATCAAATACTGGGGCTACTATAAACACTAGTAAGGCACACATCAATAACCTGTATATCAAATATAACCTTGTTCACTTTGCCATCTTTCTTATCCACCAAATATTCAGGGGTAGTTCGCTTCAAAGGACCAGTTCCATTGCAGCAAAAGTACTCGGTCTCGTGCTTAGGTCTAGACTTGGGCTTCTTCACCGAGCAGCAACTTGCTTGCCGCTCCTTTTGAAGTTCCCTTCTTCCCTTTGCCATTTTCCTTGAGACTAGTGGTCTTGTCAACCATCAACACTTGATGTTTTTCTTGATTTCTACCTTCGCGATTTTAGCATCGCGAAGAGCTCGAGAATCTTTTTCGTCATCCCTTGCATACTATAGTTCATCACGAAGTTCTACTAACTTAGTGATGGTGACTAGAGAATTCTGTCAATCACTATCTTATCTCGAAGATTAACTCCCACTTGATTCAAGCGATTGAAGTACTCGCATAATCTGAGCACATGCTCACTAGTTGAGCGATTCTCCTCCATCTTTTAGCTATAGAACTTGTTGGAGACTTCATATCTCTCAACTCGGTATTTGCTTGAAATATTAACTTCAATTCCTGGAACATCTCATATGGTCCATGACGCTCAAAACGCCTTTGAAGTCCCGATTCTAAGCCGTTAAGCATGGTGCACTAAACTATCAAGTAGTCATCATTTTGAGCTAGCCAAACGCTCATAACGCCTCAGATCGCTCATATTGAGCTAGCCAAACGCTCATAACGCCCGCATCCGCTCCTGCAATAGGTCTGTCACCTAGCGGTGCATTAAGGACATAATTCTTCAGGCAGCAATGAGGATAAACCTCAGATCACGGATCCAATCCGCATCATTGCTACTAACATCTTTCAATACAATTTTCTAGGAACACATATAAAAACATAGGGAAGCAACAACGCGAGCTATTGATCTACAACATAATTTGCAAAATACTACCAGACTAAGTTCATGATAAATTAAAGTTCAATTAATCATATTACTTAAGAACTCCCACTTAGATAGATATCCTCTAATCTTCTAAGTGATTACGTGATCCATATCAACTAAACCATGTCCGATCATCACGTGAGATGGAGTAGTTTCAATGGTGAACATCACTATGTTGATCATATCTACTATATGATTCACGCCGACCTTCGGTCTCCGTGTTCCGAGGCCATATCTGTTATATGCTAGGCTCGTCAAGTTTAACTGAGTATTCGCGCGCGCAACTGTTTTGCACCCGCTGTATTTGAACGTAGAGCCTATCACACCCGATCATCACGTGGTGTCTCAAAGACGAAGAACTTTCGCAACGGTGCATACTCGTGGAGAACACTTCTTGATAATTTTAGTGAGAGATCATCTTAAAATGCTACCGTCAATCAAAGCAAGATAAGATGCATAAAGGATAAACATCACATGCAATCAATATAAGTGATATGATATGGTCATCATCATCTTGTGCTTGTGATCTCCATCTCCAAGCACCGTCATGATCACCATCGTCACCGGTAGCGACACCTTGATCTCCATCATAGCATCGTTGTCGCCTCGCCAACTATTGCTTCTACGACTATCGCTACTCCTTAGTGATAAAGTAAAGCAATTACATGGCGTTGCATTTCATACAATAAAGCGACAACCATATGGCTCCTCGCCAGTTGCCGATAACTCGGTTACAAAACATGATCATCTCATACAAAAAATATAGCATCACGCCTTGACCATATCACATCACAACATGCCCTGCAAAAACAAGTTAGACGTCCTCTACTTTGTTGTTGCAAGTTTTACGTGGCTGCTACGGGCTGAGCAAGAACCGTTCTTACCTACGCATCAAAACCACAACGATATTTCACAAATAGACTCGCTTTAACCTTCTCAAGGACCGGGCGAGCCACACTCGATTCAACTAAAGTGAGAGAGAGACACCCGCCGGTCACCTTTAAGCAACGAGTGCTCGGAGCGGTGAAACCAGTCTCGCGTAAGCGTCACGCGTAATGTCGGTCCGGGCCGCTTCATCTCACAATACCGCTGAACCAAAGTATGACATGCTGGTAGGCAGTATGACTAGTATCGCCCACAACTCACTTGTGTTCTACTCGTGCACATGACATCAACGCGCATAAAACCAGGCTCGGATGCCATTTGTTGGGGAACGTAGTAATTTCAAAAATTTCCTACGATCACGCAAGACCATGGTGATGGCATAGCAACGAGGGGAGAGTGTCTGTCCACGCACTCGTGAGACCGAAAGCGGAAGCGTTATAACAACGCTGTTGATGTAGTCGACGCCTTCACGATCCGACCGATCCAAGCACCGAACGTCACGGCACCTCCGAAGTTCGCACACGCTCAGCTCGATGACGATCCCCGGCCCGATCCAGCAAAGCGCCGGGATGAGTTCCACAAGACGACGGCGCAGGACGATGATGATGCTCCACCGACGCAGGGCTTCGCTTAAGCTCCGCAACGATATGACTTCACGGCGCAGGCTTCGCCTAAGCTCCGCGACGATATGACCAAGTGGAATATGGTGGAGGGGGCACCGCACACGGCTAAGGAACGATCCGTAGATCAACTTGTGTGTCATGGGTGCCCCTGCCCCGTATATAAAGGAGCAAGGAGGAGGAGGCCGCCCTTAGGAGGGCGCGCCATGGTGGAGTCCTACTAGGACTCCCTAGTCCTAGTAGGATTCCACCTCCCTTGTTGGAGTAGGAGAGGGGAAAGAGGGGAGAAGGAGAAGGAAGGGGCTGCGCCTTGTCCAATCCGGACCTGGGGGGCGCAGGCCTCCTCCTTTGGCCTTTCTCCTCTATTCCCGTATGGCCCAATAAGGCCCATATACTCCCGGCGAATTCCGTAACTCTCCGCACTCAAAAATACCGAATCATTCGAACCTTCCGAACTCCGAATATAGTCGTCCAATATATCGATCTTTACGCCTCGACCATTTCGAGACTCCTCGTCATGTCCCCGATCTCATCCGGGACTCCGAACTCCTTCGGTACATCAAAACTCATAAACTCATAATATAACCATCATCGAAACCTTGTTGCAAGGATTCTACGGGTTCGAGAACTATGTAGACATGACCTAGAACTATTCTCGGTCAATAACCAATAGCGGAACCTGGATGTCCATATTGGCTCCTACATATTCTACTTAAGATCTTTATCGGTCAAACCGCATAACAACATACTTTGTTCCCTTTGTCATCGGTATGTTACTTGCCCGAGATTCGATCGTCGGTATCCAATACCTAGTTCAATCTCGCTATCGCAAGTCTCTTTACTCGTTCCGTAATACATCATCTCATAACTAACTCATTAGTTACAATGCTTGCAAGGCTTAGGTGATGAGTATTACCGAGAAGGCCCAGAGATACCTCTCCGACAATCGGAGTGACAAAACCTAATCTCAAATACGCCAACCCAACATGTACCTTTGGAGACACCTGTAATACTCCTTTATAATCACCCATTCGTTGTGGCTTGGTAGTACCAAAGTGTTCCTCCGTAAACGGAGTTGCATAATCTCATAGTTACAGGAACATGTATAAGTCATGAAGAAAGCAATAGCAACATACTAAACGATCAAGTGCTAGGCTAATGGAATGGGTCATGTCAATCACATCATTCTCCTAATGATGTGATCCCGTTAATCAAATGACAACTCATGTCTATGGTTAGGAAACATAACCATCTTCGATTAACGAGCTAGTCAAGTAGAGGCATACTAGTGACACTCTGTTTGTCTATGTATTCACACATGTATTATGTTTCCGGTTAATACAATTTTAGCATGAATAATAAACATTTATCATGATATAAGGAAATAAATAATAACTTTATTATTGCCTCTAGGGCATATTTCCTTCAGCTGTTAGGGTTTGGGTTGGGTTGGGTTGAGAGGGACCTGAGATACGTTGGATCCGTCTTGATGTGGACGGTCCAGATCGGCTATGGAGGGTGATCCGTGTGAAGTGCTCTGATTGGTTCAGAAAAATTAAGATTTAGAATAGTTTCTAAGTACTAAAACTAGGAGGGTTTTGTGAAGCAGCTATCAAAAATATTTTGCAAAATGGCACAACTAAAATTTTCTTTGAATTTAGACTATATTTTATGGATGATAGCCAGTTTGCATGCAGTTTTTTTTATCTTTGTAGCTATTTTTAATCATTATTCGAGCGCCCAAAATGAGTTTTTTTGTGAAGGGTCTACCAAATAATTGTTGAAAAATTGCAACAAATCAATTTTCTAAAATATTATGCCATATTTAATACACAATTGATCAAATGGTTGGACGTCAAAAGTTTTCATCCACCTCTTGTGAAAAAGACAAATTTCTGCCGGTTCAGCTGGAAGCGGGTCAAATTTGAACTGCAACTGCCTCATAGTTTGCTCTTTATTTTTCAAAAAATCATTTAGGTACAAAAGTATCTATTTATAAGAGAAACATAAATTTTTTTTCCAAGATTCAACCACTAGCTAGGAACGGTCAAGCCCGCCGTTTCAACCGCATTTTGAAACGGGCATAAAAAATTCAAAAAAAATAAAAAATTGAAAAACCTTCGCATCGTGTCATTATATGTGACCAAGTTTCCAGGAAAAATAGTAAACTTGTAATACGGAAATTATTTTAAAAAAGTGTTCTCAGAAATGAGCTATCATGTGTGAAGATTCATGGCTTTCAAGCCAAATGATCAAGCTTATGGCCACATCCATGGCATAGTTTGTTCAAATGACCTCATATCATGCACAAGGGTGCATCTTGGAATTCCAAACAATGTTGCCTAAGGGAGTTTTCATTTTCTTTCCACGGAAAATTCATTTTTCATTTTTCGAGTGCCTGAAATGAGTTTTTTTGTGAAGACCTACCATATATTTGTTGCAAAATTGGACCAAATCAATTTTCTAAAATACTAGGAAATATTTAATGCACAATTGACAAAATAGTTGGGTGTAAAAAGTTTTGATCCACCTCTGGTGAAAAAGACAAAATTCCGCCGATTCAGCTGGAAGCGGGTCAAATTTGAAATGTAGCTACCTCGTAGTTTGCTCTTTATTTTTTCCAAAAATCATTTATAGGTACATAAGTATCTATTTAATCAGAGAAACACCAAAAATTCCAAGATTCAACCACTAGCTAGGAACGGTCATTCCCGCTGTCTTGACCGCATTTTGAAACGGGCATAAAAAATTCAAAAAAATCAAAAAATTGGAAACCTTTCGCATCGTGTCATTATATGTGACCAAGTTTTCAGGAAAAATAATAAACTTGTAATACCGAAATTATTTTAAAAAAGTGTTCTCAGAAATGAGCTATCATGCGTGAAGATTCATGGCTTTCAAGCCAAATGATCAAGCTTATGGCCACATCCATGGCATAGTTTGTTCAAATGACCTCATATCGTGCACAAGGGTGCATCTTGGAATTCCAAACAATGTTGCCTAAGGGAGTTTTCATTTTCTTTGCACGGAAAATTCATTTTCCATTTTTCGAGTGCCTGAAATGAGTTTTTTTATGAAGGACCTACCATATATTTGTTGCAAAATTAGACCAAATCAATTTTCTAAAATACTAGGACATATTTAATGCACAATTGACAAAATAGTTGGGTGTAAAAAGTTTTGATCCACCTCTGGTGAAAAAGACAAATTTTCGCCGATTCAGCTGGAAGCGGGTCAAATTTGAACTGTAGCTACCTCGTAGTTTGCTCTTTATTTTTCCAAAATCATTTATAGATACATAAGTATCTATTTAATCGAGAAACACCAAAAATTCAAAGATTCAACCACTAGCTAGGAACGGTCATTCCCGCCATTTTGACCGCATTTTGAAACGGGCATAAGAAATAAAAAATCAAAAATTGGAAAACATTCGCATTGTGTAATTATATGTGACCAAGTTTCCAGGAAAATAATAAACTTGTAATACGGAAATTATTTTTAAAAAGTGTTCTCAGAAATGAGCTATCATGCGTGAAGATTCATGGCTTTCAAGCCAAATGATCAATCTTATGGCCACATTCATGGCATAGTTTGTTCAAATGATCTCATATTATGCACTAGGGTGCATCTTCGAATTCCAAACAATGTTGCCTAAGGGAGTTTTCATTTTTTTCACGGAAAATAAATTTTCCTTTTTCCGAGTGCCCGAAATGAGTTTTTTTTGTGAAGGACCTACCATATATTTGTTGCAAAATTGGACCTAATCAATTTTATAAAATACTAGGTCATATTTAATGCACAATTGACAAAATGGTTGGGTGTCAAAGTTTTGATCCACCTCCGGTGAAAAGACAAATTCCATGGATTCAATTTGGAAGCGGGTCAAATTTGAACTGCACCTGCCTCATAGTTTGCTATTTATTTTTCCAAAAATCATTTCTATTTACATAAGTACCTATTTAATCATAAATACATGGTTTGGTGGCGTCGTCAAGGTTTG
>JAHIAM010007477.1:32500-42133 GCA_021605205.1 Aegilops longissima | reverse complement strand
GAAATGAAGTTCTTGATGACACTATCAAGGTCCTTTGAAGGAAGGAGGCGAGATGGTGATGATGATGATGATGATGATGATGATGATGATGATGATGATGATGATGATGATGATGATGATGATGATGATGATGGCTCGATCGAATAGAGGGAAAAGTTTTTTGCACAAGAAAACTTAACTTGGATTTAACTAGCTGTGGCATGAGTGGTGATCGTGGTAATGCTTTTGATGACGCATATAATTGGGGTGATGGGGTTGTAGGAGTTTTGAAAAGGGTGGTTCTATTCCACCGCTTCCACCACGGGTACCACCGGCACCACTCGAATCCACTTCTTTGTCGTCGCCGCCACCGATGGCAAAGAGGCTCTTTGCCGTCAGCTTCCACAAAGCGGACGGCAAAGAAAGGGAAGATGGCAAAGAAGGTCTTTGTTGTCACCACTTTTTGTCATTCGCTATCGACGACAAAGAATCTTTGTCACACCATGCGACGATAAAGAGAGAGGGGGGCCCACTAACGAGCTGCATAGAGAAAACTCCATCTGTCTCTCTTTGTCGTCCTGCTAGCGCATTTACAAAGAGCAAAAAAGCGGACGACAAAGGATGGCGGACGGCAAAGAGTTGGTTTAACTAACTGGGCCGAGCCCCACCCCCCGACCCACTTTCTCTCTCTCTCTCTCTCTGTGTGTGTGTGTGTGTGTGTGTGTGTGTGTGTTGTCTCGTCTCTCCCCGACGACCCGCCTCCCCTTGCCCTGCTCACCTCCTCACGCCTCAAGACGCCTCCTCCGCGACGCCTCGACACCGCGCCTCGCTCAGCCATCGCCCACCAGCCACCCCGCCTCCTCCACGCCGCTCTGTCACGCCCTAATATGCACTTATCCAAAGGAACTCGACGGTCCCACCAAGGATAGACCCATATTGAAACGCTTTTGCAAGGTGGATATTATTACATCAACATTACATAATAGATGGAGATACATACATAAGGCACGTAATGCCACAAGAATACATCATCATCATATAAGAACAACATCCGACTACGGATGAAATGTAAAATGTAAACTCAAACAATATCCACCTCGCTAGCCCAAAGTTGCCGATTCGAACCTATCCTCGATCAAGAAGCGTAAGAAGAACTCCAAAACAAGCAAGCATCGCTTCTCGCATGATCATCGCACAACCTGTACTCGCAAATCGCTGGTAGTAATCTGGAGCCACGAGGACTCAAAGAATCCCATTACCATGGGTATCAAGACTAGCAAAGCTTAAAGGGTAAGGAAGGGGTAAAGTGGTGAGGTTGCAGAATGACTAAGCATGTATGGTGGCTAACTTACGCAGATGAGAGCGAAGAGAGACAAAGGAACGGTCAAACTAGTAATGATCAAGAAGTGATCCTGAACTCCTACTTACGCCGACATAACCCGTAAACCGTGTTCTCCTCTCGATCAACCCTCAAAAGAGACACTCACTTGCATACGCACATTACGGTTGGTGTATTTTAGAAGAGTTTACTTCAAGTTTACTACAACCGGATATTAACAAATTCCCATCTCGCCACATAACCGCTGCACGGCTCGAAAGTTTATACCGCAGGTGTCCCAACTTAGCCCATGATAAGCTCTCGCGATCAACGAAGGATATTCTTCTCCCGGAAGACCCGATCAGCCTCTAATCCCGCCACAAGACATTTCGACAAAGAATAAAACAAGACCAAGAAAGCCGCCTCGATGCTACCGATAATCCCGATAGGAGATGCACATATCTCGCTCGTGGCAACACCGGATGAGACTAGCTACAGTAAAACCAGACTCGAAGCTCCGAGGGGCCCCAGCAGTAGCTGTTCAAAGCAAGACTTAGAGAAGCACCGCCCGGGGCTAATAAAGATGACCCTTGGGTTGGCCGACCCAAGGAAGGGTATAGGTGGTGGTGAGGCAAATGGTAAACCAAGGTTGGGCCTTGGCTGGAGGAGTCTTATTCAAAGCGAACCGTCAAGGGGTCCCATAAACCACCCAACCGCGTTAGGGACGCAAAATCCGGGAACATAATACCGATATGACGGAAACTAGGGCGGCAAGAGGAACAAAACACCGTGCATAAGGTCGAGCTTTCCACCCTTTACCAAGTGTATAGATGCATTAATTAAATAAGATATATTGTGATATCCCAACAAGTAAACATGTTCCAACAAGGAACAACATCTCCATGTTCCAACAAGGAACAAACTTCATCTTCACCGCAACTAACAACGCTTATAAGAGGGCTGAGCAAAGCGGTAACATAGCCAAGCAACGGTTTGCTAGGAAGGGTGCAAAAGGTTAGAGGTCGACATGGCAATTTGGGAGGCTTGAGGAACAAGTGATAGGTAGCGATCATAGCGATAGAACGTAAACAACTAGCATAGCAATGATAGTAGTGAGATCCAAGGTGACGGTCATCTTGCTCAAATCCCGCTAGGAAGAAGAACGAGTCCATGAAGAAGATGAAAGGGAGTAGTCGAATCAATCCTCACAATCGCAACATTACCGAACCGAGAAGCAACACCGAAAGAAACAAACAACATGATAAATGCACAAGCATAAACATGGCACGATGCAAAAACAAGTATGATGCATGTCCGGTTTAATAAGGCATGGCATGGTAATATGCAACAAACAATACTACAAGTTAGTGGAGCTCAATATGCAACGAAGTTGCATATTGACGAAACACCACATTCGAAGTTATTTAGTTTGATCTCGCTAGGTACACAACAATATTAAATGTTGTTAAACATGGTAAGGTGAAGCATAAGTAAACTAACTATTTAGGCAAGTTTAAATGAGGCCGAAATAACAAACAACAATTCGGAAAATCCTCACGCATATTTCAAATTTGGTACTGTTCTGCCCTAAAACATATTTTATTGTTGTTAAATAGGAAAATAAACTGCACCATGTTAAACTAGGCATTTTTCCACCCCATTTACATATAAAGTTTATTAAAATTGAGCTACGGTTATTTAGTTATGAAATAAATCATTTTAACATGGCATTTGAGCAAATTTAAACAAACAACATTTTAAACACTTTAAACATGGATGAAAGTGGCATATTATTAATCTACACAAAATTCTAAGCATTTTACATATATAAATCATTTTAACCGATGCACGATTTGTGATTTATTTAATGCATGAAGATGAGGGTCTTTTTCAGAAATCGCAAAACTGGGATAATTGCAAAATCGCAGATCGAAAAAACCTACACGGGCCGAAACTGAAACCGAGCAGGCCCAACAGTAAAAAAAACAAGAGGCGCTGGGTGGTTTCACCATGGGCCATGGCCCGAATCGTGGAGAGGAGGAGGCAGGCTGGTCGCTGGCCTTGGCGCTGAGGAGAGGCAGCCAGCGCGCGGTCAAGGGGGAGAGCGCGCGCGTTGCCCTTCGCTGGCGCAGAAGCAGTGGGCGGCGCCGAGCAGAGCTCGCGAAGCGAGGCGAAGGGGCGGCGAGGCGAGGGACTTGGCACGGAGGTCGAGCCGCAGTGAGGTCCATGCGGCGCAGCTAACGACGCGGGCGAAGGCCGCTTCGCTCGACGAGGGAAGCAAAGCGCAAGGGATTCTGCGGCGCGGTGGACCTCCGGAAGAAGATGGCGGCGGCTGGGCGGAGCTGAAAGAGGCGGCGATGGCGCTGGTCTCTCGCGCGACGAGGGAAGAGGGAGGCGGTCCCACGGGCTGGCGACGCCACGGACGTGAGCAGAGGTGCTCGCTGCTCCGCGCCATGGCTGCTGTCCTATGCAACAAAACGACGACAAGGCGGGGGAAAATCAGCAGCAACGCGAGGGAAGAAAAGGCAGGGAGACACGATGGAGGAGCTCACCCACGACTCCCGCCACTCGAGGATCTCCGCAATGGAGAGGGTGTCCAACGATGGAGCTTGCTGCGTTCCCTGGGAGCAAAGAGAGAGAGATGTGAGACGAGAGGGAGAAGGAAAGGAAAAAGGGGACGACGGAGGGGAGCAGAGGGGCGGCCTGGTTCATCCTGTGGTCCGCGAGGCTGTTGCAGGCCGGAGGAGCCGAGGAGGCCGGTGCCTCATGGCCAGCAGGACGAGCCGCCCGGGTCCTCTCCCACTCGGGATCGACGAGGAGGAGGGTTGCGGGCGCGGGATGGGTGGATCGAGGAGGGGATCAGGAGCTGCACGCTGCTGGCTCGGGTTCGATCCCGAGGAAGGAGGAGGCTGGCCGGAGGTTGAGAGGATCTGGATCGGGATGGAGGGATTGGGTGGATCTGAAAACGAGGAAGGGAGGAGGCTCATGGATCGAGGGAGGGATCCCAGAGGATTTGGTGGAGGGCGGCGAGGAGGATGGATGGGACATCTCCTCAATTTTAGGGTTGGGTCTATATATATAGGAAAAGAGGGAGTTTTGAGTCACCCGATCACGATCGAACGGCCCCGGAAAATAGGTTAGGAAGTCCAATAAATAAAACGAAGATATCTTACTTGACGCTTGGGGATGATCCAATGCAACGGTGATGACTGAGCGGGTTGGGTTCAGGAAGTTTCGATGCCGCAAGGGGTTGGAGAGAGGTCAACGGAGGCAAAGAGAGAAAGGGCAATCGCGAACGGCCACGAAGTTTTATGAAAATATGCAAATGCAATGCGATGATGATGATGAAATGCATGACATGAACAAAACGCAAAACAAAAAGACAAAAACCCAACCACGGAGGAAATAATATAACACATCTCCGAAAAGGCAAGAGTTGAGTTACGAATATGGGAAGTTGTATCCGGGCTATAAACACTCCACCACTACGAGAGGATCTCGCCCCGAGATCTTGATGGCACCGAGGGGAAAAGAAAGAGGAAGAGAAGAGGTAAAACTAAGTTGCTTCTTCGATGCACGAGTGAAACCATGAACCTTGAGATGTTGAGCAAAATGAAAGAAAGAAAACAACGAAGATGAGCAAATTGAAAACACTTCGTTAGAAAAGAGGAACAAGGATACGACGAGAACCAAGAGGTTTAGTGATAAGATAGATATTGAAACCAATTCGTTAAAACTAGATAGAGAAGAAATAAGATTGATATAATTTGGGCAGCATTCCGACTGAAAGAAGAAGGAAAACTTGATAAGATGAAAAGAACTTGAAGAGATGACACCACACTCTGATTAAATGGATAAGCAAGAAAAAAAAACACGATCCTCACAAAACGAGGTGATTGGTGAAGAGCACAACATCACAAAGCCTCCGGAAGAAAGAATAGAAGATAGATCACTGGAATAAAAGAATGGAGAAGAAAATGCCAACTTCTGCCGCAAATGAACTTGGAAAGCACCCTTGCAAAGAAGAATTGAACGGAGTTGTTGCAAAATCAACAACGAAAATAATAAGCTTGTAGTGGGATTATGGAAACATCTCAAGACTATGAGGTGACAACCGGCCACTAATGGAAACCATTGGTTTGATTGAGAGCACCAAAGAGATGAAAACTTCTTCACCGAGATGAGAAGGAGAAAATTGATCATTGATAAGCACCACAATAGCAACATTCCTTACGGAAGGCTTTAGGTGAAATATAACCCAAGATAACTCCAATGAAGAGATTGATGGATTTAAATACCTCATTCTTAACATGTGAATCATGAAACACGAACTCAAATTGTCAAGAATGACATAACACCACCTCAATTGACAAGGTAGAATGAATTGCACTTCAAAATGCAAGAAGAAGAAACTTGAACTCCTCAAAACAAAACATGTGTTGGGCACCATGTTTATTTTAGAGTATAGCTTGGCGGATCATAACTTCGAGAGAAATCTTGAAGAACAATTGAAGAATGAAAAGAATCCTTGACTAACCATCATGTAGATCCTCCATGAAGAACTCCGTAATGAAAGGATGATAAAAAGAAAGAGAAGTTGAAAACACAAGGTGAAGCCTCATGATGATTTAGATGGAGTCATGATTATATAACCGAGAGAACTTGAAACTCCGGAAAGAAAAGATGAACATCTTAGAACCGATAATTTATTCCTCATGAACAAACTCAAGGAAAGGATTAATCACTTGGATGAAACAAGAACAAGAATTATGTTATGCGATCCTTCACCAATTTAAATTGATGACAAGCAACGGATTTGGCATACTACTTATTCCCGTGAGAAAGGATTACGAGAGATATAGCGAAACTTGAGAAGGTATCGATGGAACCACCGTTGGATTTGGAAACAACGAATGAATTGATATGATAATCAAGAAAAGAGAACTCTTGAACGAACCACCGAAGAATTGCAAATGAACGTAGCCAAGGCACAATTCACCGGGAAGAATTGGAGAAAAGAAAACGAAGATACTTGAGAGGATTTAGATACATGAGAACGAAGAGATCATGAACTGATTAGAGGATATTTGAACGATTCACCGATAAAATATGGAGAACGGTAGCTACACGAGAATGAAGAATTATGACATGATGGCCTTCAGAGGAAAGAAATGGAAACAACTCATGAAATGCTCCGATGGGTGAAAAGAATTCTACAATCGAAAACAATTATGAGAGGATGGCATCAAATTTGAAGCACGATCTTTGGAAGAACGGGTAAGGATTTAAGAGGAACTCTTCTTCGGTCTTCACATGCCGAGAATGACGAGGAGAAACACCACCAAATTGTTGAGAAACTCCGAAGGATTAAAAGAGGAAAGGTTGAGCCAAAGATGAAAAAGTTTGAAAGCTACCTTGGAGAAGGCATGACTGATGAAAATTCATTCTACGCCAAACTTCAAAGACTTTGGGAATCGCCCGATAAATTAGAAGAGTCGTAAGATCCTCGAAAAGACATGTGGGTTAGGGCCCACTCGAAAGAAACATCGTTGAAGGATTTTAAAGAGAGGTTGCACCGTTGAATTAAATGACTTGAATGAGATAATAATTCCAAATAGCTTGAACAGATCTTGGAAGAAAAGACGAGCCTTCCGAGATATCTTCAAGACTCCAGACAAATGAATAGCGAGAAGTGAATGATTAAGAGGTGCATCGACAAGAGAAAGCATTTGCAGAAGGAAAGGAATGTGATCAACACCGAAAGCTTGAGTTAAATCCACCGAAAAGAATACGAGAATGAAGAATGATGAACTTGAAACTGTTGAGCATCTTCATGGGAAATCACCGGATAAGAACATTGAAAGAAAAGAATGAAGAGACTTCCCACAAATAAAAGGATACGTGATTAAAATATATAAGTCCTGCGTAAAAGGGTGGAGAGCGGAAAACAAAACAACTTGGGACGGGTGAAACAAACACCGCTAGAAAACTAAGAAGTGATCTTGCTAATGTTGAAATGATCGGATCCACTTGATGAGAAGCACGCCGGTTGGAAAAGAATTAACATGACGCCTCGATGATCAAGAAGGATTAGTATTCACATAGCAATATGAGAACACCGCTTAAGGAAGGTATGGATCAACACTTGACATCAAGCAACTCGAATACCACAAATAAAACAAAACAAAGGATTTGGCTTGCAGAATAAGCCGAACAAATACATATGATAGAGATTTACCCAATCCCATATCATGCATCCGTCGGAAAGATATTCTAGGAGCTACTTGAATTCCACCTATAAACTCCCAAACTTTCGGGTTATGCAATCTGGTGTTGGGGATACAGGGACACAAAATATATCACCCAAACTAACAATACCTAGATCCAATTGATCCATCCGTCAACACATAACCAAGAAAACTCCGAAATCGTAGTACTCGACCTTCTAAAAGCATCGCTTATACGAAGTCATGGCAATACTCCCGAACTCGCCCCAAGATCAAGTTATCGGGTTATCTCACCAACAACTGATAAAAGAGATTTTCGATGTCGGCAAAGCTCGTATTCCAGAATCCGAACGATAAAATTGTGACGACAACACCTCGGAGCTCAACTCCCGGACACCGCCACAACCCCTAAATGTCGAGGCACCAAGAACAATGTTCTCGCCACAAGACTATCTGAACGATCCCAAGATACCCGTGTGATCCTAAATTTTTTTTCGTGAAATTTGAGGAGAGGAAAGACAAAACATCTACGCCAGAGGCCTCACCAGAGCGATTTAAGGACCGAGGAGTAAAAGAATCCTACTCCGATATATATAATCCTAAGACTCAAAATAATTTTCTTCTAGACTCGACAACGCCAACAAACAAGGGGGCTCCTAAGGTCGGTCGAGGCTCGATACCAACTTGTCACGCATAATATGCACCCTATCCAAAGGAACTCGACGGTCCCACCAAGGATAGACCCGCATATTGAAACTCTTTTGCAAGGTGGATATCATTACATCAACATTACATAATAGATGGGGATACATACATAAGGCACGAATGCCACAAGAATACATCATCATCATATAAGAACAACATCCGACTACGGATGAAACATAAATGTAAACTCAAACAATATCCACCTCGCTAGCCCAGTCGCCAACCGAACCTATCCCCGATCGAAGAAGCATAAGAAGAACTCCAAAACAAGCAAGCATCGCCTCGTCATGATCATCGCACAACCTGTACTCAAAATCGTTGGTGTAGTAATCAGAGCCACGAGGACTCAAAGAATCCCATTACCATGGGTATCAAGACTAGCAAAGCTTAAAGGGTAAGGAAGGGTAAAGTGGTGAGGTTGCAGCAGCTACTAAGCATGTATGGTGGCTAACTTACGCAGATGAGAGCGAGAAGAGACAAAGGAACGGTCGTCAACTAGTAATGATCAAGAAGTGATCCGAACTCCTACTTACGCCGACATAACCCGTAAACCGTGTTCTCCTCTCGATCAACCCCAAAAGAGACACTCACGGTTACGCATACGGTTGGTGTATTTAGAAGAGTTTACTTCAAGTTTACTACAACCGGATATTAACAAATTCCATCTCCACATAATCGCACGCACGGCTCAAAAGTTTATACCCTGCAGGGTGTCCTAACTTAGCCCATGATAAGCTCTCGCGATCAACAAGGATATTCTTCTCCCGGAAGACCCGATCAGTCTCTAATCCCGCCACAAGACATTTCGACAAAGAATAAAACAAGACCAGAAGCCGCCTGATACCGACAATCCCGATAGGAGATGCACATATCTCGCTCTCGTGGCAACACCGGATGAGACTAGCTACGAGTAAAACCAGACTCGAAGCCCGAGGGGCCCCAGGCAGCTTTGGTTCAAAGCCAGACTTAGAGAAGCACCGCCCGGGGCTAATAAAGATGACCCTTGGGTTGGCCGACCCAAGGAAGGGTATAGGTGGTGGTGAGGCAAATGGTAAAACCAAGGTTGGGCCTTGCCGAGGAGTCTTATTCAAAGCGAACTGTCAAGGGGTCCCATAAACCACCCAACCGCGTTAGGGACGCAAAACTGGGAACATAATACCGATATGACGGAAACTAGGGCGGCAAGAGTGGAACAAAACACTGCATAAGGCCGAGCCTTCCACCCTTTACCAAGTGTATAGATGCATTAATTAAATAAGATATATTGTGATATCCCAACAAGTAAACATGTTCCAACAAGGAACAACATCTCCATGTTCCAACAAGGAACAAACTTCATCTTCACCGCAACTAACAACGCTATAAGAGGGCTGAGCAAAGCGGTAACATAGCCAAGCAACGGTT
>JAHIAM010007477.1:0-27500 GCA_021605205.1 Aegilops longissima | reverse complement strand
CATGACCACACCAATTGTGGTAGAAGACTCCCACTGCCTTTCACCGCCTCGCCGCCTTGGCACATCAGCCGAGGAAGGAGAAGGAGAAGAACAATGAGAACTGAACTATGTTAGGTATGTTTGATCTCCAAAATGATCTATGTATACTTAGCTTTGTTTCTCCGATATGCTTAGTTACCTATGTTAGCTCTAATATGCTTAGTTACCTATGTTAGCGCTTAATATGCTAAGTTATCTCTACTATGCTTAGTTTCCTATATGTTAGCTCCAAAATTACTTATGTTAGCACAAAATGACCAAGTTTACATAATAAGCTTATAGTCTTCTTCTTCTTCTTCTTCTTCTTCTTCTTCTTCTTCTTCTTCTTCTTCTTCTTCTTCTTCTTCTCCAAAATGACATAAGTTAGCTCTAATATGCTTACTTTCCTATAGGTTAACTCCAAAATTACTTATGTTAGCACAAAATGACCAAGTTTACATAATAAGCTTATAGTCTTTCTTCTTATTCTTCTTCTTCTTCTTCTTCTTCTTCTTCTCCATTTTACTCAAGTATGCTTACTTTATAGTCTTATTCTTCTTCATTTTATTCTTCTTCTTCTAACATCTTGTTTATCATTTTGCAGATTTGATTTAATTCACTAAGCTTGCATGGGTGGAGTGCTTCTTTTCCATTTGTGCTTTTATTTTGTATCAATGAACTTGCATGGTTGGAACTTGTTATATGGATGGATGGATAACGGTGTTGGATGAACAAATGTGAAACTTTTGTAATATGTAAGGATGGAACTATATATGTGTTGGTTATGTATGCATATATGATGAAACTAGTGTGTTGGATATGCTTGTTGTGTATATATGTGTATCTGCTTATATCTGTGAATTGTCACAAACCTGAATGAATTAAATTAAAATAGGGCTGTATAGTGCTTTTTGCCATCACTAGTCGACGCAAACATGCCACGTGGCAGCTACCGTGATTCCCTGGATCGGCATGTTTGAGCACTTTGTCATTCTGGCCGGCCGACGGCAAAGCACGCCGTTAACCCCTAACGGCTCTCACCCCACCACACTACCGTCTCACGATCTTTACCGTCACTGGCTACCAACGGCGACGACACAACCCTTTGTCGTCTGCTTTACTAAGCGGACGACAAAGAAGGCCTTTGCTGGCACGTGTTCATCGGACATTTTGTTGTTACCGGCGGACGGCAAAGAAGTTTGTCGTCTGTGATCCACGCTTATGCTCGCCATGGCGGACGGCAAAGAAGCTGATTCCAGTAGTGGGGGTGTTGTTTTTGTGCTCTCCATGTATTTGGCCTTAATGTATATGCATGCCAGATTTAGATCCAAAACGGTTATGGCATATGAAATCACTCATAAAAATCAAAGTGTTCATCTCCTTCTTATGCAAAAAAGTTGTACTTACAAAAGACACTTAAGCTCATGCGCCAGCAATGTTCAAGCGGTTGGGGTGGATGACTGTGTGGGGATCACACCTATTTCACATAATTGACGTTGATTACATAAGTAATTTAGTTTCATAAATTTTTGGTGATATGACCATACCTTTTGTTGTGAATAGGAAACTGTCCAACATCTTTTCTTTGATTGTATTTTGCCATTTATTGCTGAAAGGATAGAGAAGAGGGTCTAGAGGGGGTGATTAAACCTCAACAAGTAAAAGTGGCAACTTTTAAGTCCTTCAAGTTAAGGTGGAGTTTTAGCACAAGTTTAAGCATTCACAATACATTTCAAGCAAGCATGGCAAGAGTATGAGCAGCGGAAAGAGTAAAGGATGCTAATTGCAAGAAAGTAAAGGGATGTGATTGGAGTGTGCAAACGCAATGAAGACATGGAGATTTTTGGCGGTTCCGATAGGTGGTGCTATCGACATCCATGTTGATGTAGACTTCAACCCACTAAGGGTAACGGTTATGCGAGTCCACGGAGGGCTCCACCCATGAAGGGTCCATGAAGAAGCAACCTTGTCTATCCCACCATGGCCATTGCCTGTGAAGGACTTGCCTCACTCGAGCAGATCTTCACAGTAGGCGATCTCCTTGCTCTTACAAACTTCTTGGATCAACTCCACAATCTTGTCTGAGGCTCCCAAGCGACACCCAACTAATCTAGGAGACACCACTCCAAAAGGTAATAGATGGTGTGTTGATGATGAACTCCTTGCTCGTGCTTCAAATGATTGTCTCCCCAACACTCAACTCTCTCTCACAGATTTGGCTATGGCGAAAGATGATTTGAGTGGAAAGCAACTTGGGAAATGCTAGAGATCAAGATTCTTGTGGTAGGATTGGAATATCTTGGTCTCAACACATGAGTAGGTGGTTCTCTCTAAAATGAGTAGTGGAAGTGTAGGCACGCTTTTGATGGTTCTCTCATATGGAGAAGGGGTGGAGGGTATATATAGCTCCACACAAAATCCAACCGTTATACACATTTGACCCAACTCGGTCGAATCTAATAGAAGAATTTCGGTGAGACCGATTTAGTTAAAATGTGAACGTTAGGAATCTCTTGCTTGACCGACCGAACAACTCTGGGACCGATGTGCTAGGGCTAGGACAAAACCTCATCTCGGTGTAGCCAATTGCTTGAACTCACGAGACCTGATTTCAGCAAAGAGCAAATAGAGAGTGGGTCAAGCAAACTCGGTGGGACCGATTGCACATTTTGGTGAGACCAAATAATTACAACAGCAACAGAGAGTTTAGTAAATATTCTGTGAGACTGAGATCCTTATCGGGTAACCAATTGCTAGGGTTTCGGTAGTGGTTATGTCAATCGAACTCGTGGTCTTGGATGGATCATTTTGGTGGGGCCGAGTTTGACTTTGAGTTTTGGACATATTTGGAAATGTAAAGTGGTTGAGGGTTTTGGAGCAATATCACCAAGCACTTTGAGCAAGTAGACCCTAAGCAACACCACATCCCCTTTTAATAATATTGGCTTTCCTATGGACTCAATGTGATCTTGGATCACTAAAATATAAATGAAGAGTCTTGAGCTTTTGCCAACATGTGTCTTGACGCCTTGAAGGGGTTCCACATCCTCTAGTCCTTACCACGCCATTGTTGAACTTATATGAAATATACTAGATAAAAGTATTAGTCCAACAAGAGATATGTTGACATTAATTACCAAAATCACCCATGGAGCACTTTTGCTTTCAATCACCCCTTTTGGTAATCGATGACAACATACATCAAAGCTTTAGATAAAAGATATAAAGAGTAGCAAGAAGCTTTGGAAAGACATGCAACATGCATAGTCTCCCTACATGTACGCAATCATGTGAAGTTAGAATATAGGAACATGTGAATGCATAAGCATGACATAGCAAGCAATGAGTTACATGTATCTTGGCTAGCTATATGCATCGAGCAAATGATGTGAATAAGAAGTGTACCTACATGTTTATGAATCCTCTTGGAAACAATATGTACATCAAGAAGAGATCATCATGCACATGAGTGTAATGCATATACTTACCTTGTCGCCTTGAGCTGGCTTTGGAAGGAGGACTCAGAAAACAGGGTTAGATAACGCAAGAACACTCTAAGTAAAGCAATTTCAGGAAACCACAAGAGTACCAAGACTGGATGACATGTAATGAGTGAGTACTAAGTACTTCATTTGGATATTGACATGTCCCCAAGATTTTAAAGATGTGCAATGAATTCCAAAGATTTTCTTCCCTAGATATGGACTCCTTCCCTCCCGAATCTGATATTAGATAACGGGAGAAAGTAGGGTAAGAGAAAATCGAGCAAGAAAGGTTAATATTAACCGCAGTTAGAGCAACAATGATATGCAAAACAATAACTAAGATCAATTATATCGACATGTCTTTCCTCTAAAAGACATGTGACTTCTCTCCTTTGTTTTACTAGCATGTGGAAGAGCCTAGATGTGCTCATATGATAAGCTTTGATGTGTTTCTCTCCCCTTTGACATCAATTTCCAAGAAGGGCACTTCGAGCATGAGTCAAATAGGTGTGGTCCTTGAGACACACTACAAAGCAAGATGTAGTTAAAGATGCGTAGAGGATAAGAATCATTGAGTGGAGGTGAAGGAAAATGTGCGTAATGTAATGGCAAAAAGTTTTCAAGTGAAATAGGTAACACAACTGCTTCCACCGTGACGCTGAGTTAGTTGTGTCATGGATGATGCATATCGGATGACTAGGTTAATCCATGTTGATTGTACCGACGAACTGTCTAGAGGATATCCTTGTAGTTCGGTCTAGCCGATAGGCTTGGATCGGTGAGTCCGAGTTCAATGTAGAGGAGAAATTTTGTCAACTTAGCTCACTTGGCAAATTAAATTTCACAAAGATTTGCAAGAAATTAACTGAAGTATTTGCAATGAATTAAACCCAGAAGTTACAGAAATAAGAAAAGAGATCTAGATGAAGTTTTATTTTAAATTTAGAGGAGACAAAATAGCAAGAAACATATGCAAGCACACAAAATAAATGAGCAAAGGAACACTAGAGCTTCATCTAGAAGGGGTCGGCGTTACCTCCTCCGACAATCGGAGTGACAAATCCTAATCTTGATCTATGCCAACTCAACAAACACCATCGGAGACATCTCAGAGAGCATCTTTATAATCACCCGCTTACGCTAGACGCTTGATAGCACACAAGGTGTTCCTCCGTATTCGGGGTTGCATAATCTCATAGTCATAGGAACATGTATAAGTTATGAAGAAAGCAATATCAATAAACTAAATGATCATAGTGCTAAGCTAACGGATGGGTTAAGTCAATCACATCATTCTCTAATGATGTGATCCCGCTCATCAAACGACAACTCTTGTCCATGGCTAAGAAACTTAACCATCTTTGATTGACGAGCTAGTCAAGTAGAGGCATACTAGTGACACTGCTTGTCTATGTATTCACGCATGTACTAAGTTTCCGATTAATACAATTCTAGCATGAATAATAAACATTTATCATGATATAAGGAAATATAAATAACAACTTTATTATCACCTCTAGGGCATATTTCCTTCCGCCTCCCACTTGCACTAGAGTCAATAATCTAGATTACATTGTAATGATTCTAACACCCATGGAGTCTTGGTGTTGATCATGTTTGCTCGTGAGAGAGGCTTAGTCAATGGGTCTGAAACATTCAGGTCCGTATGTATATTGCAAATATCTATGTCTCCCTCCTTGACTTGATCGCGGATGGAATTGAAGCATCTCTTGATGTGCTTGGTTCTCTTGTGAAATCTGGATTCCTTTGCCAAGGCAATTGCACCAAGATTGTCACAAAAGATTTTCATTGGACCCGACGACTATGTATGACACCTAGATTGATATGAACTCCTTCATCCGCACTCTTCATTTGTTGCTTCCGGCAGCTATGTGTCGGTGTCAAACCGCGGATCTCGGTAGGGGGTCCCAACTATGCCTAAGGCGGATGGTAACAGGAGGCGGGGACACGATTTTACCCTGGTTCGGCCCTCTAGATGGAGTTAATACCCTACTTCCGCTTGATTGATCTTGACGATATGAGTATTACAAGAGTTGATCTACCACGAGATCATAGAGGCTAAACCCTAGAAGCTAGCCTACGGTATGATTGTTGTTGTCCTACGGATTAAAACCTCCGTTTATATAGACACCGGAGGGGGCTAGGGTTACACAGAGTCGGCCATAAGGAGGAGATCTACATATCCAGATTTACCAAGCTTGCCTTCCACGCCAAGGAGAGTCCCATCCGACACGGGACGGCCTTCAATCTTGTATCTTCATAGTCCAACAGTCCGCTAAAGGATATAGTACGTTGTCCGAGGACCCCTAATCCAGACTCCTCAAGAGCCCTTGAACCAAAGCTTCAATGATGATGAGTCCGCGCGCAGATTGTCTTCGACATTGCAAGGCTAGTTCTTCCTCCAATACTCCATAAAAGATTTTGAACACAAGGATAGTGTCCGTTCGCAAAACAAATTACACATACCACCATAGAGAGAATAATATTTCCAAAAATCCTATCCGCTAACACATTCAGAGCATGACACCACACCACGACCCGGTCATTATTCGGACTGCTTTTTCTCAACCAGCCACGCACATATTGCAAGGCGGTTTTCTTGGCACGCCTTGTCGGGCGAGATCGTGTCCCTTATCACGGTATTCTCAGAATACGGTGTGGGTAACCCAACCACGCCATCAATTACGCGCTTGGGGAATAAGCGAAGTTTACTGTAGGTGGGAGGCGATAGTTTCTTCCGCCTTATAAAGGGACAAGGATTCATCTTTTCACCCACGCCTTCTTCCTCCTTGCTCATCCATTCTTGCGCACTCGAGCTCCAGCACCCAAGTTCACGTTTTTCCTCAAACCACTCCAAGCATGTCCGAGCGGAGGCAGGATGGTCTCTCCATTACGGAGGAGGACATCACAAATCTACGGGAGCCGGATACCTAGTCATGGATATCGCGCACCACCGCGAGATGCGGGCGATCGTCCCTACCCGTAACCCCATGAGAGGGTGGTATTTACCCACTTCGCCCGATCGATTTCTCCACCCATTTGTCTCATGGCTCATGTTCTACTACGGGCTGGACTTTCACGATCCGCCCCCAATTTTATCCTCAACATCTCGGCGCTTATCATCGCAGCGAGGCCTTCCTCCGCATCAAGCCCCACTTCGCCTCGTGGGTGAAGACCTTCAACGTTAAACCAAGGTGGTGGTCGGCCAGCAAGCGGAGTGTGGAGGCGCCATGGTGGGCAAGATGCCCAACGCCACCTGGCTCAAGGCTCCTATGTGGAGACCGTGAAGGGTGACAATCGGGTGGTTCTACATCACCGAGCCGCCGACACCAACCGGGTGGCGGCCTCGACTTCGATCCGAATCCCCATGCGGCTCACCTCCGAAAGAGAAGGGTCTATCCCGGTTCCTCGATAGAGCTGACCGACTCTGCACATGCGCCAAAAACATGATGAGCAATAAAATCAAGCTCGCCAACATGGTCTAAGTCATGCACTTCCGCCGGATCCTCCCATGTCAAAGACGGTCATTCAATTTGTGGAGTTCGACCCGCCGAGCACTAGACACCGCGAGAGTTTTCAACGCGACGCACAAGGACGCCCGAAGGTGTTGTTCAAGGGTGCCAAGGTACCTCCTCCTTACCGAGGATCATGGACTCAGCGCAGCGCCCGCCAATCCGTAAGTCTTTTATATCTCATAAGAAGTTCTTTTCCCAAAGATAACCACGTATGGATCTAAGCCTCACGCCATTTAACAGATCGGGTAGCAACAACGGAGCAGATCGATTGTCCGCTCCCCGCCCAAGATCCAACAAATGCTCTCCTAAAGGAGATGTTGGTTTCGCGCCTTATGAGGTGCCGAGAAGAAGGCCAAGGGACCAGAAGGGTCTCCCAAGAAGGTTATATCGGACTCATCGTCCAAAACACCGAGGCGCACTCCTCCCACGTAAAACGAGGAGGAGGAAGAGGAGTCTCTTCAACCGGGGATAGGAAAAGGAAGGCCGCCCATCGTGGGAGGCCAAGGGTCCAATAAGGGAAGGACCTCCTCCTGACTGCTCCACGACGACCGCCAAAGGATTTAGGAGTGGTTACCAGGACAAGCCTCGCGAAGTCGTGAGTATCCGGATACCATAATAATTTTGGTACGTGAGGGAGTCTCGGATTAGGGGTGTTCGGATAGCCGGACTATAACCTTCGCCGACTCGGACTATGAAGATACAAGATTGAAGACTTCGCCCCGTGTCCGGATGGGACTTTCCTTGTGTGGAAGGCAAGCTTGGCGATACGGATATGTAGATCTCTCCCATTGTAACCGAATCTGTAACCTTAGCCCTCTCCTGTCTATATAAACCGAGGGTTTTAGTCCGTAGGACTAACAACAATCATACCATAGGCTAGCTTCTAGGGTTTAGCCTCTCGATATCATGGTAGACCTACTCTTGTACTACCCATATCATCAATATTAATTAAGGTGAGTAGGGTTTTACCTCCATCGAGAGGGCCCGAACCTGGGTAAAACATCGTGTCCCTTGTCTCATGTTACCATCCGCCTAGACGCACAGCCGGGACCCCCTACCCGAGATCCGCCGGTTTTGACACCGACATTGGTGCTTTCATTAAGAGTTCCTTGTGTCATCATCTTTAGGCCCGATGGGTCCTCCGATCATCAATAACGATGCGGTCCAGGTGAGACTTTTCTCCCGGACAGATCTTCAGATTCGGCGGCTTTGCATCGCGGGCCAATTCGCTGGCCATCCGGAGCAGATCGAAGCTACGCCCGCCATCAGTCGATTTGAAGTTTGAACTACACGGCCGACGTCCGCGAGACTTGATCTTCGACGGTTCGAGCCATAGCCAAGCGCCAAGACCGCCACGATGGGCATGATCTAGCTCGCTACCAACAGGCCTCGAGGCCGCACTGTCCGCCTCGACCCTTAGCTCGAGCCGATCGCGCCTAATCGAGGACGGATGGCTGGACACCGCCGGGGCTGCAATCTCTACGGCGATCGAGCCAACACCAGCCTTGTCTCTTGCGGCTCTCGACTCCAAGGTGCCGGACCAACCTTCCGCTACCGCTAATCGAATCCGATTACCGATCATGGAGTTTGCCATGACATTTTTCAAGACTCGCCTTCGCGACATCCTGAATTCGCTAAAGTCTCTCTCTTTATCAGGAGAGCCCTGGCCGGACTATGGTCAGCAAGGTTGGGATGCGGACGACGAAGAAATTCAAAGCCCACCCACCACCCACTTCATAGCCATTGTCGATGATTTAACCGACATGCTCGACTTCGACCCCGAAGACATCGACGGTATGGATGCCGATGCAGGAGACGACCAAGAACCAGCGCCACAGGCAATCGGAAGGCCACCTCGCCATACGACATATACATGGTGGACACCCCAAAAGAAGGGAATGGCGATGGGACAACGGAGGATGACCTCCAAGAAGCAGCCTAAGCGCCAAGGCCAACGGCGCCGCCTAAATCCCGCCAAAGAAAAACAGCGATTCCGCACGGAGATAATAACACTCCGGACAAAGGTCAAGACAACCCCTCCAAAGAGGATTCAAAGACAGAGGATGGAGAAGCCAGCCCTCATGAGAGAGCGGCGCAGAGAGGTAGAGGACGATAATTACATGCCTCCTCCAAGACGAGGCAAGCCTCGACGACGCATTTAATTTGTCGTGCTCGAGGATCCTGGCGAACAAGAGCGCTTCAAACGCAGGCTCATGGCCATGGTGAGCAGCCTCAAGAAAAAAGCAACAGCTTAGAGCTGACCAAGACTTGCTAGCGCATGATGGATGAAGTCCTTGCGTCAAGAGTACTAACTCAACGCCTCCAAGAGCTACCCAAAGCGCAATCTGCTACCCCGATTAGAGGAGGAAGCACCTAAACCTACATCACCAGCAAGACGACGCGGCCGACCGCCACCTCGTGGTCATGACAGAGAGGCCTCTCGCCCTCCACTCAAGCCGCACTCTCGCCGCCGAAAATACCAAGGCATCGGGAAACGCGCTGCACTGCGAGATATATTGGAGGACAAGGCAAGGCAAACAAGATCGATCCACGGATCGCTGGGCGCCCTACGACACGCGTGATTTATAACCGCCATGCCGATATGGCAACCGCCGGGCCGAACACAATAGACAAAGCTCATTTGAGCTACGCCGTGATATAGCCCAAAGACAGAGGCGCCAAGACACCCACTATGCTTCACGATGAAGTAATGGATCATCAAACTCGAGGGTTTCAAACCCGTAAACATTGAATCATACGATGGCACAACAGATCCTGCAGATGGATCGAGGATTATCTCCTTCATATCCACATGGCCCGCGGTGATGATCTACACGCCATCAAATACCTCCCACTCAAGCTTAAAGGACCAGCTCGGCATTGGCTTAACAAATTGCTAGCAGAAGTCAATTGGTTGTCGGAGGACCTCGAAGCCACATTCCTCGACAATTTCTGTGGCACCTAAGTGCACCACCGACGCCGATGACCTAAGCTACATAATTCAGCAGCCGAGGAATCGCCGACAATTCGACACGGTTCCCAACCAAGAAAATCAAATAGTCGATCGTCCGGACGCAGAGGCCCTCGCAGCCTTCAAACATAACATCCGCGACGAGTGGCTGGCCCGCACCTAGGACAGAAAAGCCAAATCCATGGTAGCCTCACAACACTCATGACCCGCTTATGCGCGAAGACAGCTGCTAGCTCAGAATAATAATATGACCAAGAGCCCCGTAATTCGGATACCAAGGACATCAATGGCAGGTCGCGTCGCAACAAGCACAACCGCCGCATTAACGCGGCATAATGCCGAGGATACGTCAGCTTAATGCCGGATTTAGAGGCTCTAAACCCGGTCAGCGAAAAGCCATTTAAAAGAAATACCTCGGCCCGTCCCTTTGGACCGAATACCATCGCCGTGCTGATACATGTCATCCCCGAAAACCAGCCAATCACACCAAAAGGGATTGTTGGGTGTTCAAGCAGCAGTGTTATGCCGAAAACATAGACAAGGGGCTGCATAGCGATGACGAGGAGGAGCCCCGATCCAACAATAGGGGACATAAGGGCTTCCCCCACAAGTGCGGACGGTGAACATGATATATGCAACCCACATACCCAAAAGGGAGCGGAAGCGCACTCGTGGACGATATGCTGGAGCTAGTCGCCTAAAGTTCAACCCATGGTCCTCCCGCCCGATCACTTTTGATCGGGGACCACTTACTAGCATCCGCCATGGCGGATTCGCAGCATTGGTTCTAGACCCAATCATTGACGGATTTCACCTCACTAGAGTCCTTATGGACGGCGGCGCAGCCTGAACTCGCTTTATCGTGATACAAGGCGTAAAATGGGCATAGATCCTCAAGGATTAAACCCACAAAGACGACCTTTAAAGGCATCATACCAGGTGTAGAGGCCAACTGCACAAGCTCGCCATACTTTGAGGTGGTCTTCGGATCCCTGATAATTTCGGGCGAGGAGTTAATCTTCGACATAGTCCTGCTCCAGCAGGGTTATCACGCGATCGCTTCTGGACGAACCGTGACGGTAAACTTCAATGCGGTGCCGCACTACGATACCTCAATCTCAAGATGCCAGGCCCTCGAGGAGTCATTACGGTCAATGGAAACACCGAACGCCTCTCCGAACTAAGGAGCATATGGCGGCCCTCGCGGCGGAAGTACAAAGTAGCCTCTCAAGGAAATTCTCCATCCGCTATTAAACGTCCGGACACCGCTGCGCCCGAGTAACTCTACAACAAGACCGCCTGCATGTTCCGAGCATCGCAGAGCAATGCGGCCCAACCCCAGCCCTCGCAAATTATAAACCAGTACTATGCGTATATAATAACACTGAAATACCATGGGCATAGGGGAGGGCACGACCACGATGCCCAAAATGCGCTCAACCGCACTAGGGGCTACCGATTTTGTCATTCTTTTTTCTTACTTTCAGGACTCCACTTTTCGAAGGCCTGTCCGCAAAGATAATCGCCGAACACACGATGCAACAGCCAGGAGGCGTAAAGTTACGCCGAATGTCAAGGTGCTCTCTATAACGAGCTAAATACCTGCCTTTACATACCATCCCGCAGCTCGCCTCGAGGGGGACATGTCAAATAGTCCCATCTCTTGCTTATCGCACTATTTGTATCGCTCGCTTACCGCAGCCTTTTCAATAAACAATACATAGCTTTTGTCTATTATTGCATTCCTTTTATGTGAATATGTTCATTATGACATTATGCAACCGCACACTTTGGTACGGCTAATACACTAGGGGCTTAAGTACCCTGTAATATGGTGTGAGAAGTCCTAACACTCTCACGAGTGTGGCACCCCAACTTATAGCATTATATGCATCGGTTCAATCATGTCTTGGGTCAATAGTTGGGTTTGCCCTGCCCCATGTTTTGGTACCTTACGCCCGTTATATCGCCTAAGGTAGCTCTGGAGAACCATCGCGATTGTGCCCCGCTGAGCTGGGTTAAGCACCTCAAGAGAGAAAGCTAAAACTGACCATCATGATAGGGCGAGAGCTGGTCGCTGTTCGAGAGGTTTCGAGTCCCTAAAGAATTATGTCGCTGCCTAGGCGTGATAGCGCCTCAACTCGATCTTCCGAATACTAGGAGCTTCACGAAATTTAAAATTATAGAGTTCTATGGCTAAGTGAGAGTGATAAAGCATTATAGTCCGATTGCCTTGTTCGCAGCCGAGCGCCTCAAGGACCCAAGAATGGGAACAAGAGCGCTCAGGTTTATCCCAACACCCCAAAGACTCGTGGCATGGGGCGTAGGTTTACCACCGCCATCTCTCTGATTTAATAAACGGCCGCATGTAAGGTAATATTTTAAATTCAAAAGCGTTGCTTAGCGATATGAACAAGTTTTCAGCGCATGTGATAACACGAAGCGCTGCTTACTCATAAATTACATCCTTGAATATCTATCCGCCACAAGGCGGAACCTTCAGACGCCTCATAATACATCTCGGCTTGTAATGCTCCTTGCATGCGGTGGCCCATCTGTCACCAGCTCAAAGATCCATCTTGCCCCAGGCACTTTAACACGGGCAAGGTTCTACGGGCGCCTTCGATGCATATGGAGCGCTTGATGACTTCAAGCCGTGGACAAGCATCCGCCACCACCTCACCAGCCCAAAGTAGCTCCCAGCATGACCTCCCTGTGCCATAGCCGGACTATAAGGCCCTTCATGGCCTGTTCGCCACCTTATGGAGCTCGACCAGCCGCTCACCTGGTCGCCATAAGGGCACTGGTGTCCGCCTCAAGATACCGAGACTGTAACACCTTCTCCGGCCGAGCCCCTCCTCGGCTCTCGTAGTAGGCGGTGAAGGCTTGACACACTCAAGGGCAGATCTATGAATGCTCCTAGAGAGCTCCGACTGCAAGTAACAAGTAATTCACTTTCACATGCTTGCTTTGCATAAAGAATGTCTTACCCGCCGCTATCTTCTTCATCGCCTCAATTTCGGAGGGCTTTTGGGCTTCGACCTTGGCAGATTTGGTGCTCAAGGGCTGAGGCGAGCTCAACTCTCGAGTCTTGAGTCAAGCCCAAACTCGTGTTTTTCCACGAGAGCCTCGAGCTTTGCTGCACCTCCGCCACCGCGCCTCCTGATTTTCTCGCCAGGCGCCCACGGCCGCATTGTCTTCGCCTTCTTACTAGGGGGCCGTCACGGATCAAGGAACCGCTGAAGGTTTCGGCGTTGTTCGCCCAGGTCAACTTGGAGCCCTTGGGGTTTTGTCCCTTTGCGCCGAGTCCGGGAGGTCGCCTTGCGGCGCCAGACCACCTCCTCCTAGCTTGGACCTTTGGGACTCCACCTCGGCATCATCCGCAGGCGAGGGAGGAGGTGGTCGGAGTGAAGTGCTATTCACATCCGATGAGCTTAAAGAGCCGCCGACGACACGCCACCTGGCTCGGGCGATTGCATGATTATATTCGCCGAAGATATCGGCAATAAAGGAACACCATGAGTAACTCCGTATCCAGATATTTACGATTTTGCTGTGGGCTTGGCCTGGATGGCCACTCCTTGCCGCCGCTTGCTGGTGGAGTAGTCCAGAGGAAGGGTCCTTCCTTCTGGATCCTCCGCTTCTGGCTTGGGGCGGTTTTCCTTTTCTTCTCTTCACCGGGAGAGACTCCTCTTCTCCTCCTCGTTGCTGGAGGAGTCCGCCTGAGTCATCGGACGATGAGTCCGATATCATTAGCGCCGAACTCTTTCGAGTTCCCGTGGCCTTCTTCTGGTTTTTCTCCAAGACCACGAAGGTGCCGGACCAGCAACTTCACCAAACGGCATCTCGCTAGGCCTTCCGCAAAGGAGCCGACAATAATCTATCCGCCTTTTCGCTAGCCCCGCTAAAGGAACGGAGCTTAGATCCCGATAGAGTCAAACTATGAAAAACAGGCATCTCAGAAGAGGTAAAATAGCTATCCGCTAACTTGATGTCAGGCGCTGAACTGCGATCCTCGGTAGCGGATGCGGAGCCTCGGCGCTTTGAATAGCGCTTGTGCATCTTCGTGACGCTAGTCAAGAGCCTCGTCGAGTTTGGTGCTTGGCCGATCGAACTCCCACAAGCTGAAACCCGCTGCTGACACGGGAGGATCCGCGATGAGCATGACCTGACTATGTTGACGAAGTTTAACCTTCTTGTCCACCAGGTTTTGACGCAGTTTGGAGTCCGGCCGACTTCCCGAATTACCCCACGACAGCCCTTCTTTTCCGTGAGGTGAGCCGTGGGGATGCCGGATTGAATTCGGGGCCGCTGCCCATTCAGGGTCACGCTGCTCGTGATGTAGAACCACCCCGACCACCATTTGATGGTTTCCACGAAGGAGCCTCGAGCTATATAATGTTGGGCATCTGCCCACCATGGCGCCTCAAGACTACGCTTGCTGGTCGCCCACTACCTTCGGCTTGACATTGAAGGTATTTAGCCACGTCAAGTGGGGCTTAATGCGAGGAAGGTTTCGCACACGACGATAAACGCCGAGATGTTGAGGATGAAGTTCGGGCCAGATCGTGGAAATCCAGTGCCGTAGTAGAACATGAGCCCCTGACAAATGGGTGGAGGGAAGCCCAGTCCACGGAGGAAATGGGGGAGGAACACCACCCTCATGGGGCCTAGGGTAGGAATGAGCTGCCCTCGTCCGAAGCCGGTGCGCAATGTCGCTGGACAAGTATCCGCTTCTCAACTTTTTGATGTGCCCTCCGACGGAGGAGGCCATCCACCGCCTCCCCGCCTTCGACATGGCTGAGAAGGTCGAGGGAAGTGCGGACTTGGGCGCCGGAGCTCGAAAGCGCGAAATGGATAAGCAAAGGAGGAAGAAGGCGAGATGAAAAAGGTGGATCTCATCCCTTATATGGGCGGACGACATCTGCACGCCCCCACCCGCCGGTAAACTCGCTATCTCCCAAGCGCCGTAATTAATGGCACGGTTGGTTACCCACGTCCAGATGGCGAGAATCCCGAATAAGGACACGATCTCTACTCACAAGACGCGTTAAGGAAACCGCCGCTAAGTGCGCTGAGGTGGGACAAGAAAATGATTCAAATAAAGGCTTGGTCGTGCCGTGTCATGCTACGAATACGCCAAGAGATTGGATTTGTGTAAATATTATTCTCTCTACGGTGGTATGTGGAACTTATTTTGCAGAGCCGACACTATACTTGTGTTCAAAATCTTCTATGAAGTATTCGAGGAGTAACCCGCCTTGCAATGCCGAAGACAATCATGCCACGACTCGCTGCCATTGAAGCCCGTTCAGGGCTAATGAGGAGTCCTCGATTAGGGGTGTCCGACAGCCGGACTCGGACTATGAAGATACAAGATTGAAGACTTCGCCCCCTGTCCTGGATGGGACTTTCCTTGGCATGGAAGGCAAGCTTGGCGATAAGGATATGTAGATCTCCTCCCATTGTATCCCACTGTAACCCTAGCCTTCTCCGCGCCTATATAAACCGGAGGGTTTTAGTCCAGAGGACTAACAACAATCATACCATAGGCTAGCTTCTAGGGTTTAGCCTCTCGATCTCGTGGTAGATCTACTCTTGTACTACCCATATCATCAATATTAATCAAGCAGTGAGTAGGGTTTTACCTCCATCGAGAGGGCCCAACCCGTGAGGGAGTCCTCGATTAGGGGGTGTCCGGATAGCCGGACCATGACCTTGGCCTGACTCCTGACTATGAAGATAGAAGATTGAAGACTTCGCCCCGTGGTCCTAATGGGACTTTCCTTGGCGCGGAAGGCAAGCTTTCTTGGCAATACGATATGTAGATCTCCTACCATTGTAACCGACTGTAACCCTAACCCTATTCGGTGCCTATATAAACCGGAGGGTTTTAGTCCGTGAGGATCTAACAACAATCATTCCATAGGCTAGCTTCTAAGGTTTAGCCTTCTGATTTCGTGGTAGATCTACTCTTGTACTACCCATATCATCAATATTAATCAAGGTGAGTAGGGTTTTACCTCCATCGAGAGGGCCCAACCTGTAAAAACATCGTGTCCCTTGTCTCTTGTTACCATCCGCCTAGACGCACAGTCGGGACCCCCACCCGAGATCCGCCGGTTTTGACACCCGACATTGGTGCTTTCATTAAGAGTTCCTCCGTGTCGCCACCGCCGAAGGATGCCTCATCCGCCTTTAAAGACGGCATCTGCTGTTAAAGAAGCTTTGGTCTGTCGGCCAAACTCTCCGCTTAGGCGGTTTTCTTATGACCGCCGTTCGTCACGCGACCGACGATGACTTCTGGTCATCGAAAAGCAATTTCATCGCTAACTCGGAGCTCGAGAAAGCGCTTAGATCCGGCGGAGCTCTTCCTTAAACGAGCTCTTGATCGCCACCGCCTGGAGTCGCCACAGACTATGATCGTGTTGGGCCTAAACCCGATCCGAGAGATTAACTTCCTCAAGTTACCCACCACGTTGCTGTGGTGGAGGAACAATACGATTACCCTTCTTCCATCTTAAGGACTAGCTACGTCCGATTCCCAATCCTCCATGCCGATTCCCATGAGGAGAGGACGCCACTCAAGCCCCGAACCTAAAGTCGCAGCGGGCTAGATTCATTGGACAACATCCAAGAATCCAAGCTTCCAAGTTCGAAGCCCTTGGCCCTTAAGTCTCAGGGATGCCGTTCGATTTAATTCCACCCTACCAACCCAAACATAAGCGACCTGTCTCAAATCCGCAAGAGCTCGCAGATGAAGACACCATTATCGGCCAGATTCCTCCTGGTTATGGATGGATAAAGGACCTCCAGCGAGGAGGACGCAGCCTCATTATTCTCGCAATAATTGCACGGACAACGGGATCCTAAACGCTATAAGTCGCCGGACATCACACGCCATGCCGACTTGGCGCCCATAGTACGAAAGTACTGTGGATGGAAAGCGCTCGAAAACCAAGCAAGATTTTGGGACAATCCGCCTTGAATACAACCCTAGTCCAAATAAAAGGGTGCATCATCGCCAGCACCTAGGTTAAATACCAAAAGCAAAACCCTCTAGGGCATGGAACTGTCTCGAGGGATGGCTCAATGGACCCCGTAAAATCATAGTATGTGAGGGCGCCACTCCAACTCATAGCCTTAGAGCATGTTGGATACTACGGCAGGCCAAAAGTGGCGTAAGAGCTTCTAGCCTCTAGAGCACCAACCCAGTGGATACCAAGACGGTATTAAAGTCTTGAGACTTTGATCAAATAATATGCGAAACTAACACCCGTAGCCTTGTCAAGTCTACCAAGTAGCAACAAGAAACCCATGGAGTGACACGGCTATTACCTTCAATGCCAAAGGATTTAACCTAAATTCGAACAGCCCGAGCACTCACCGCATTGGTCCTCGCATCCGATAGTGGACGGCTTTTGCCTCACGAAGGTACTCATGGACGGTGGCAGCAGATTGAACCTCATTTACGAGGAAACCCTCCAAAAATGGAAATAGACTGGAGCCGTATTGAGCGAAGCAGCACAACCTTTAGAGGAATAATCCCTACCGGAAGCACGCTGCAGGAAAAGTCACACTCGAGGTGGTGTTCGCACGAGCGATAATTACAGGTCCCAGGAGGTCACGCTCCAAGTGGCCCTGCTCAGCAAGGGATACCATGCTCTATTAGGGGCGAGAGGCATTCACTATTTTCCAAGCTATACTCCATTATGGGTACATGAAGCTCAAAATGCCCGGCCCAACGGAATCATCACTCATAGTGACCCGACATAGCACTGCACCAAAAATAAGACAGTACCAGACCGCCCTTGAGGCACTATCCAAAGCCCCATGCGGCCGAGGAACTCACCGGCTGCACGCCTCCACGGTGAATAGGGACGATATGATACTCGATAAGAGATCCAAGTCCACTTCCTTCAAACCAGCGGATGAAATAGTCAAATTCCAAGTCCATCCAACGGACCCTACAAAACGCCTCCATCGGGCACAATTCCTCGGCGTAGACGCCAGACTAAGAGAATTCACTACGCTAAATTGGGACATTTTGCCTCGCACCCTTCGGGACATGCCAGAATCCCACGCCGACCGCCGAGCACAGCCTAAACATCCTAAAAGGATTCAAGCTACCAAACAGCTTCTTCTTCGCTCCAACCAAAGAGACAGTTATGGAGAGGAGCTAGCCAAACTATTGGAGGCCGGATTTATCGAGATATAAAACATCCGGACTGGCTAGCAAACTTGGTGATGGTACCAAAGAAGGAAAATCCCGCGCCTATGCTACGATTTCAAGGACCTCAACAAGGCTTGCCAAAAGGATCCTTCCTCTCCCCGCATCGATCAAATCATCGACGCCACGCAGGGACACGATTCATTGTGTTTCGACGACGATACTCCGCTACCACCAAATTAAGATGGCAGAGTTCGACCAAGCCGCATAACGGCATTCATCACCCATACGCCCATTCTCGATTCAACACAATGCCCTTCGTGCTCAAAACGCCGACACGCAACATATCGTCAAGCATGATTCGTATATGTCCGCAAACCAGATCGACAAAATAAAGGAGGCATACGAGACGATGTGGTCGCCAAAAGCAAGCACGCCGAAACTCTAGTAGACGATTTGAGGCTCACATTCGATAATCTCCGAACATATGACATTAAGCTCAACCCGAAAATGTGTTTTCGGCACCAGCCGGAAAGCTCTTGGCTTCATTGTATCCCGTAGAGGAATTGAAGCAAACCCAGCCAAGATCCGAGCTCTCACACAATTGGATATCCCAAAAGACCTCAAACAAATACAAAATTGACTAGATACGTGGCGGCTCTAAGTCGCTTTATCTCCGCTTGGGAGAAAAGGCATTACCCGCTTATCGCCTCCGATAAGTACCAACACTTCGAGTGGATTCGATGCCGCCACGGCCGAACTCGAAGAAATAAAAGCCATATTGGCAACAACCTGTCCTGGCCGCGCCTAACATGGGCGAACCAATGCTATTATACATCGCAATAACTCACCAAGTTGTAAGCGGTGCTCGTTGTCGAACGAGAAACGGATTGACACAAGTTCCCTCTTCAAAACCACCAGTTTACTACGTGTCCATTATCCTAACTCCATGCAAGTCACGGCACCCGATTATCAAAAGATAGCGTGACGCTGTGTTTATGGCATCCCTAAGCTGGACACTACTTTCAAGAGTGTTCAATAAGAGCCTCCTCAAGTACCCCTTAACGACATTATAAACAATCATGACGCGACGGGGCCGATTGCCAAATGGGCCATTGAGCTCCTCCGTTGATATAACCTATAAGCCACGCAGCCATTAACTCATGTGTTTGGCGATTTCGCCGCCGAATGGACCGTCAACTCCTAAAGAGTACGACGATATTCCAACCGGATAATGCACTTCGACGGCTCCAAATGTTGGTCTGGCCTGGAGCTAGTGTCGCTCGACGTCCCCAACCGAGATACAGCTCAATACGTACTCAGATAATGTATACGGACTCCAATAATGCAGCCGAATATGAGGCCCTTCTACATGGTCTCCAGATGGCAGTCTCCATGGGCATTCAACGCCTAGAGGTGCGCGGGATTCGAACCTCGCGATATCCCAAATAAATGGAGACTTTGATGCCAAGGATCCAAAATGGCAGCCTATCGCAATGCTGTCCTAAAATGTCTCGCTTGATTTGAGGGGCTCGAATTTCACCATATAGCCGGGATAACAACCAGCAGCAGACGTGTTGGCACGATCGGGCGCTAGTGCGTGATGCTGTCCCCCCAACATCTTCCTAGAGAGGCTGTTCAAGCCATCCGATATGGGAGGGAGAGTCCGAAATAACAACCCGACCCAACCGCCTGCCCCACAATCGAACATTCGACACATTGGTGGTTCTACCAACCAAATAACACCCTTAGCCCATGTAATAATGGCAGTCATTGCCCGTGACAGAACCATTCCTAGCCTACCTAACCAGGCAGAACTCCCCGAGGACCAAAACGAGGCCCGCCTGCATAGTACGGCGATCTAAAGCCTACAAAGTCCATGAGGGAGAGCTTTATAAGAAAAGCACAACCGAGTCCTTCAAAGGTGTATCTCAAGAGGAAGGGCGGAATCTTCCGCTGAAATACATGCCGGATTCGGCGGGCACCACGCCGCAGCCCGGCCCTTGTAGGCAAGGCCTTCTAAGACAGGATTTTATTGGCCGACGGCCCGGCAGATGCTCAGACTTAGTCCAATGATGCGTCGGATGCCGCCTCTTTGCTAATCAAAGCCACATGCCACCCACCGCCCTCAAAACTATACCCATCACCGCCCTTCGCGTCTAGGGCTTGACATGGTCGGACCCCTTAAAGGGGGAACCCGTGCTAAAAAATACTCATGGTCATGGTGGATAAATTCACCAAATGGATAGAGGCCAAGCTCGTCAAGACGGCCGAATCCGGACCGTGATAGACTTCATATCAGGGTCGACATCGCTACGGTGTCCCCACAAGATCATCACCGATAACGGCACTAACTTTACGGCCGACGAGGTCAAACTCGTGCAAAACATGGGCATTAAGCTCGACTACGCTCAGCCTATCACCCTCAAACTAACGGGTCAAGTTGAGCGAGCAAATGGTCTAATTATGAGCGCATCAAACCCGATTAGTGCGGTCCTCAAGGAATCTAATACGACCGGTAGAGGAGCTCGACCAGACTGGGGCTATGGACCACCCGAATCGCACTAATCGGATTCACACCATTCTTTATGGTATACGGCGCAGAGGCGCTCCTTGCCGACATAATTCATGACTCACCTGCTGCGTATGTATGAAGAAAGAGAAGCCGAGCTCGATCAGCAGACAGTTTGACGCCTTTGGAGGAGGAGCGTGACGAGCAAAAGCCCGTTCAGATTCTATCAACAGAGAGCTTGAAGATATCAAAGCAGAGAAGTACGGCCAAAACTTACAATGTTGGCGAAGCTAGTTCTACCGCCGGACAAGAAAAAGGACAAACTAAAGCCCAAATGGGAAGGTCCTTTATCATCGACTCAAGTCCCGACCGTGGAGTGTACCGCTCTGCGAGATGCATCGGATAACCGACTCGAGCCAAACCCATGGAACGAGTACGCCTCCGAAGATTCTACGCCTAGCGCCGGATTCTCGAGTTCGCCTTCCTTCTCCGTCCATATTTTACATTTTAGTTGTCTTCTATTTTTCTCCTTCTCCTCTTTTTCTTTCAAGCCTTGAAAGGCTCGTTAGCGCATTGTTCGTTACAAACTTGACGCGCTTATCGCTCTCATTGTACCTGGGGCTTCTTTCACGTGCTTAATTTATAAGGGCTTCATGCCCAATACATGTGTCACACTTCCGCATGTACCTTTTATTCACCATTATATGCATCGATATGACTTAAGTTTTGGCCAAGATGGGTTTGGCCCTGTATTACCCCACGCTCCCGATTGTTCGGCTAGGTGGTAAAGGAGCACTCTGCGATTGTTATCGCCGGTCACCGATGTGTACCTCAGACCGGGTGAAGCCGAAAAGCTAGCATTCTTAAGAGAATATTCGGTCGGTGAACTAAAATAAGATTTTTACCTATTTATTTATCTGCCCGTGATGTTTTTCTGCTCGTTCGCATCCGGACATGCACTTTAGGCATGGCTCTGTGGAAAGGAACCCCTAACGGAACTATTCTCCCTAGAAGATGTTTCTTACTAACCATGTAATATAACATAACTAGTTGGGCACTTGTCTGATAAAGCACTAATGACCCCTACGCCTGGTCTCCACGCATGCCCCGATTTTTATATAACCGCGAGGGTATTCGGACACACTCCGGACTATCAGGTCCCGAGGTTGAATCGAAAAGGTCCGCTAAGACAAACGATCTACAATCCGGCTAGAAGGCATTTTACATGTCACCATAAATTACATAGTCAATTTGACTGATTGTATTCTCTTCAATGCCATCTAACAGCTGCCTAGTTTACAGTCGCTGGGAATACTTTATGCCAATTCCCACCGGCCGCACACTAAGCTCATAGGGATCTCCTTCCCATCTGGCCCCATGTGTCCGACTCGCCATGTGGTTTGGGTCGGCCGTACCGCTGCCTTCACCATGGCCCAGCCTCCTCGCGCCTTTGACGGCAGCCAATATCTTCCATAATCAGAAGCGCCCTGCCCCCTGAGCCTCTCTCCAAGCTCCCCAAGGCCTTCGGCAGGTGGAGACAGATGGCTACAAGGCTGGGCGACGCTTTTCATCACCTAACCAACTCGCTCGGCAGCTTGTAAGAGCTCGAAGAAGGTCACCCATAGAACCGGCATTTCTCCGCAGGGACGGCCCGTGAGCATACTCTACATGATATAACTCGTTAGTCGACTTCCTCGCCAACTCTTTTTTTTTTTTCAAAGTTTGTTTAAGCACTTATTAAAAATGCCATTGGGTTACCGTTCTCCTTAACGGAGTCGCATAAATGGGCACGAACATCTTTAGTTCCTCACCCAGCTGGGTGTTGGCATCTTGAGATTATTTTTCTCCGCCTCACCCTCGAAGCATCGCTCTCGCTGCCTTTAACCAGCCGAAGAGCTGTTGCTTGTCCGGATCTACCCGGCGCCATCTCGCAATGTTATTATCAGATCTATATACATCGCAGCACTTCATAACATACTTATCTTTAAAAGCGATATTACCGAGAGGGGTCTTTGGCTTCCCGCGCGCAGTGCAACCTCAAGTTGGGCTTTGCACTCTTCAAGCTCCCGACAGTTGGGTATTCTTTTTGTAAGATCTTGCATAATAAATGATCCTTAAATCAGTTATTCTAACTATTTCAAGTCTCGGGGCTACCGTATATATAACCATCAATTTTTATCACCCTTATGTCTTTTCACATACCGCCTCCGGTGGCTCGCTAGACCATTTTGAGCAGCACGGAGGTGCGATTCTCGAATTGAAGGCATCCAATGCCTCTTGGGAGAAACATGCACACGAAGAACAGTCCGGCCACGCCTGTGATTCATGGCACTTCCACCTCGGAATTGGTGGCGATAGTCCGTCGGCATCCTCCGCTGGAGGAGCGTCCGACGACGCTCGTGTTCGCTTTCCGCCTGGACTCGGCTTTGAGCTCGGCCGGTGGAGGCCTCGATTGGCAGCCTCCTGGATATAGTTCGGTGAGCGCTTTTTTCCGAAGAGAGCACGAAGCGTAGTATACCTTCCGGAATAAACCTGGGAATAAGGCGTGCTTGCCATACCGGGCGCCAACCGCCTCAATCCGACTGCGACTTTTTCACTCTCATTGGCCTTGCTGCCCTTTGTTGGCTAGCTACCGCAGGTTCGGCTCACCTCAAGGGCCTCTCGCAAAACACCATTGATATACGGCGGTGAAAGATAAGCACGGAGGGATCATTTCTAAAGTATTGGGACTTCGGTCTCACAATTACAGGTGAGGCTGGAAATATTCCGGTAATCGAATCGTAATGGCAACTAAGGATTGTCGATGCTCACTGGTAAAATACCCCATCGATCAGCTCCACAGATATGTCCGGATCCTCTTGGGAGGCCGGATCGAGGGACCGCTCCGGATCCTCGAAGTTGTGGAGGTGGGCTGTTTATATCCTTACTACTCGACGCGAATTTCCAAGGCCAATATCACAAGATAAGGTACTTAACTATGGGAATATGGAACGGATGGGCATAAAGAAGTGTCCGCTACCTAGCTTGAGGATCGTGATATAGAAAATCCACCGTGGATTGACGCGGAGGAAATCCTTCTTCTCCCTTGTATAATGCGACAAGGCCTTCGCCGTATCAAAGAATCATCCCCCCCACGGCCGCAAATGGTGGCGCCATCCTCCCATTGAAATCCTACATGGGGTGGCTTCTATATTGAAGCGGCTGCACTTCAAGATGATGCATATGGCCATGACTCGATCATGGTCAGTCCGGAATGAGCCAACAACCTTATTCGCCTCATCGTAAAGGACGCCCCGCTATTCTCCTCCGGGGCCTGTGGACGCCACTTAGGCGCTTTCTTCAAAGGAGCATTATCAACTCTAGGAGGCCGATCCGGTCAGGTCCGCAGGGGACGCCTTTATATATAAAACCATTCAAGGCCAGCTTTCGGACGCCTTTCTCGGGTTTTGATAGATATCCGTCCCGGCGATGCGCCGTAGTTCGCCCGCCCACTTGATATATCGACCTCCCCGAGAACGGGTACTAATGCGTAACAGCCTCTTCCACAATGCTAAATGAGCTTTGATGCCCAAAATAGCTCGCAAAAGGGCCAATGGCCCGCAATATGCAGTAATGGAGGCAGGTAAGGTTGTGCAACCGAGGCCATAAACCCGTGGAGCCCCCGAAAAACGGATGAATTGGAACCTGCCCTCTTATCAAATAAGGGACAAGGCATACCCGCCTCCTCGAGAGGGACCGGGACGCCTCCGCTTGTTTTCCGCTTTATAGGTGGCGAGTCCGACTTAACCCAACTATGAAGGTCGGGGAAGAAACCCTTGGTTTGGAGCGCCACTAACTCGGCAGGCAGACAGAGCATATCTCCCAATCTCTAGATTGAGGACTAGGAGGGCGCAGAGGAGGAGCCGGCCGACCGCCCATGATGGAATGGGTTTCGCGATGCATTCGATGAAAGCTCGCTAAGGGAAGGTGGTGGATTTGGATCTAGATCTCGCTCCTTATATAGGCAGCTCATTTGCGCAGCTAGGGGGTAAAGTGTAAAATACCCTGGCTTTTCGAGATTCATTCAACACGTGAAGATGGCCATTATATACGGAAGCCAAGGAACGCGATATTCACAAGAAGCCGAACACTATTCAAACAGTATACAGGATTTGGAGAAGAACCCGCCTTGCAATGTCGAAGACAATCTACGCGCCGAACTCGTTGTCATTGAAGCCTGGTTCGGGGGCTACTGAGGGAGTCCCGGATTAGGGGGTGTCCGGATAGCCGGACTATGACCTTTGGCCGGACTCCTGGACTATGAAGATACAAGATTGAAGACTTCGGCCCCGTGTCCCGGATGGGACTTTCCTTGGCATGGAAGGCAAGCTTTCATGCATACGGATATGTAGATCTCCTACCATTGTAACCGACTCAGGTAACCCTAACCCTATTCGGTGCCTATATAAACCGAAGGGTTTTAGTCCCGTAGAGGACTAACAACAATCATACCATAGGCTAGCTTCTAAGGTTTAGCCTCTCCGATCTCGTGGTAGATCTACTTGTACTACCCATATCATCAATATTAATCAAGCAGGAGTAGGGTTTTACTCCATCGAGAGGGCCCGAACCTGGGTAAAAACATCGTGGTCCCTTGTATCCTGTTACCATCCGCCTAGACGCATAGCTTCGGACCCCTACCCGAGATCCGCCGGTTTTGACACTGACACTGGGTAAAACATCGTGTCCCTTGTCTCCGTTACCATCCACCTAGACGCACAGCTCGGGACCCCTACCCAAGATCCGCCGGTTTTGACAATCGACAATACGCCTTATTGTACTGTTTCTTATCATGCCGCATATAATTATGCAGCCCATCCCGAGCCCACATCGATGTATCTTCGCTTGATGATTCTTTGGGCCCGGCCGATATGAACAACGCATTCACCTCCCGACCGCCTCCTCCCCGCCCTAAGGACGACGCCGAGGTGTTGTATCAAAGGAACCGAACCAAGGGGAGATAGTTCCAAGGTGCCCCGAGGCGACATTCCAGTGCGCTACGACGAGGGCAAGACTGGCCCTAACGCCGGGCAGCAAGTCTAGCCCTAAGCCGAATATGGTGCCGAACTCCAAGGGTTCCGGATTCGCCAAGCAGCCTCGCTAAGGGGCATGCTATCTGCGTTTGATGGCCTCTGGCCCATCCAGAGGCATCGACAACTTGCCGAAGTGCTTCGTGCGCGCCCATTGATTTAAGAGCACCACACTATTATGAGTGCGGTAGTCAAGAAGGTTCACCCACTAAGAGCGGACCTGACCAAGGCTCGTGGCTAGCCTCCTAACCGGCTTTGAGGTAAGTATTCAAATTGTAAGAAAATGTCACAAAGATAGACAGAGAGTTTCTGATGCTCTATTTCATGCTCATGGGAGGCGCTTCCTAATAGAGGATCAAATAATAACGCAGGAGTCTAATCTATGTGAATAAGCAGGCTTACCGTCAGCCAGCGGCTCGCATTTCACGGAGGTTGTCAGATCAAGCGGACCTTGAGCGGTCCAAGGAAGAGCTCGCCTTACCAAGAGGCAGCTCAAGAGAACAAAGGTAGAGTGACACCCCGCCTGAATATTGATAAAGAAAAATTTGGTTTTGGAATAATAGGATCGCTATGATTTTGCTAGGGCTACAACCAAGTGGCGGCTCCCGCAGAAGGCGCTTATCCGAGGTCAAGACAAAGCTGCCAAGGAGCGACGACGAAGCGAGAGAAACAAGAGGCCCGAGTAGGCATGGTGCAAAGAAGTGCTCTAGGCTCTCGCCAAGAAACACGAGTCCTTGAGCTTGACTCTAAGACGCAAGGGTCCAAGCTATAAGGCCCTCTAAAGCGCATAACATGCCAAGGCCGGGCCCAAAAGGCCTCCGAGAAATTGAGGCGGTGAAGAAGATATGCGGGTGTAAGGCATTCATTATGCAAAGCAAGCATGTGAAGGAAACTTTTTATTTACCCGAGTTCAAGCTTCCAGAGCGCTCATGATCTACCTCAAGAAGGTGTCTGATGTCGCTGGAGTTCTCACCGGCTAAGGAGGGAGCTTCGACGGAGAAGTTGTTCTCGTCTCGTGATACCGGACCGAACACCAATAATGTTTTGAGCGACCAGTTGAAGCACCTGGTCGAAGCTTCACAAGGCGGCCGAAATGTGCCATGAAGGGTCTTATAGTCCAGATGTGGCCTCGGCGAGCCCCTCGCCTCGATAGCTACTGGCTCCGGTGAGGCGGCCAGTGAATGCCCCGCTTCAATGGCTTGAAGTCATAAAGCTGTCTATCTGCATCAAGGGTGCGCTGCGAGGCTTTTGCCTCTCAGCGAAGGTGCACTGGGCGAGCCGACGCCAAAGTCGGTGAAGGAGGGGCCACGGAGGGCAAGGAGCATCGCCATTCCGGAAAAGTATTATGACAAAGTGTCCTCAAGGGTGCTCGCTTTTGTAAGGTGTAGGAATGTGCTAAGGATGTAATATTTGAATGAATGTACTCTATCTCGATCCTATAATATGAAACGAGTTCATTTGCGCTATGCAACGCTTGTTAATTTAAAACATTACCTTCTGTGCAGCCGTTTATAAAATCTGAGAGTTGGCCAGTCGTCGGCTTCTGCCCCCATGTAACTAGTAACTAGTACTGAGGTGTTCGGGATAAACCTAAGCACTCTTTATCCCACTTTTGGTTCCTTCGAAGGAGGTGTTCAGCACAACAAACCAGGCAATCAGACTATAAAGCTTTATCACTCTCACTTAGCCATAGAAGTCTACAATTTTAATTTTTGGCGAAGCCCCTAGTATTCGGAAGG
>JAHIAM010007476.1:0-54644 GCA_021605205.1 Aegilops longissima | reverse complement strand
TAATTAATTAATTAAACTAATTAATTCGATTAATTAACCCTAATCATTAATTAACCTAATTAACTAATGTTAATTAAATCGATTAGGTAATTAGATATTAGAGAATGACGGGACCCACGTCAGGTTGACTCATCAACCCCGTGATCGATGATGCCGATGACATCATGCCGATGTCATAAATGCATTTTCAAATTAATTAAATAATTAATTAAATCTGAAATTAATAAAATCTTTAAAATCATATCTTTTAACCGTAATCCGATTAAAATATTTTCAACATGAAAGTTGCTCGTAACACGAGACGAATCCGATATGCAGTCCGCTCGTCCACCACACACCCCTAACCTATCGAATCCTGCAAACTTCCTCTCCTCTCGGTTCATCCGTCGATGATCTCGAATCGGAAAACTTCCTGATGTTTCCTAACCAAGACTTCTCATACCACGTTAGGGCACGCCTAGCATCGCTTCTGACATGTCATGCATCGATATGCATCTGCTTACTTGGTATTCATTGTTTCTTCCCCCTCCTAGAGACTACGAGACCGACGCACGAATTGCCAGCTCGACCACTTGTGACGAATTCTCTCTCCAGAGCAAACGTGCAAGCTCCCCTGATCACCAGATATCGCTTACTCTTATCTACACTGCTTGCATTAGAGTAGCATGTTACGTTACCGCTTTCGGGATATTTGCTATTTCAGATAGCCTCCGCCCTTGTAACTTCGTTGAGTTACCTTACACGCAATCCTATATGCTTAGTATAGGATGCTAGTACATTCATCTCTGTGGCCCTTCATACTTGTCCGTCTCCTGCATTGCTATATTATTCGGGCCGTGATCACCGGGAGTTGATCACTGTATATACTATATACTTATACATGATACATGTGAGACTAACGCCAAGTCGGGCTCGATGGAGCACCCATGGCGGGATCTTCCTCGGGCGGAGCGGCAGGCAGGTTGAGACCGCTTAGGAGAGAGGTGCTCCTGGTCTGCTCGGGCGTTTCATGTTACTTAACATGCTTAACGAGATCTTGGTATTTGATCTGGGTTGGCTACGAGCTGAGCACAAGACTCAACCATCTACGGGAGTAGTTATGGGTATCCCTGGCACGGGTATCGCCGGCATTACTTCAGACGCTGGCGACTGGAGCGGCGCTACGCCGGATTGGACCGAACGTCATAGGCTAGGTCTGCCCGTCGTCTAACAGACGTTAACGTGTGTGTGCTCGTATGATGGGGCCTGCACTTCGCGCGCTAGGTTTAGACCCCTGTGTTGGCCTCTCTCGTTGTGCCTAGGTGGGTCAAGACGTGTTGATCTTCTCGCGTCGGCATGACCTGTGAAAGTGTGTCCGCCAAATGGGACCAAGCGCGCTGGTAAGATAGTGCACCCTCATGGTGTGAAGTTAATCTATTCGGATAGCCGTGATCTTCGGTAACAGGATTTACTTGGAGTTGTACCTTGAGCTTATGACAACTAGAACCTGATACTTGATAAAACACACCCTTCCAAGTGCCAGACACAACCGTGGTCGCTTCCTCGCCAGTGTTATGAGCAGGGATTGCCGGTAGGATTATTGCTATATGATGTTACTTGAGGACTTCGATTGTCCCCTCCCACTGCTGGTAAGACAGAGTCCGTGGTTTAGTCTTCGCTAAGACTAGCTATCCCCTCTTATTCTGCATTCTCGCAGCTCACCCATCGATATGGCCTTTACACATATATCCATGCATATGTAGTGTAGCTTCCTGTTTAAGTAGTACTTTTGATGAGTACTCACTGCTGCCTTGTTCCCTTTTCCCCCTACCTCTACTCGACGGTACGCAAACTGCACGATGGAGCCCAGGAGCCGACGCCACCGCCTATGACACTACTACTACTCGAGGGTGCCTACTACTACGCAGGCAGCCTCACGACGACGCACCGTGGAGTGACCTAGGAGGATCCTCGCAGTGAGGCCTGCCTCTTCGATTCAGATCCCAGCTTTGTGCTAGCCATCTTATGGCACCTTGTTTAACTTATGTCTCAGACTCAGATATTGTTGCTTCAACGACTCGTCTGCGGATCGAGCACTTGTATTCGAGCCTCGAGGCCCCCGGCTTGTATTATGATGCTTGTATGACTTATTTTATTTGTAGAGTTGTGTTGTGATATCTTCCCGTGAGTCCTGATCTGATCGCATACATTTGCGCAGCATGATTAGTGTACGATTGAATCGAGGGCGCCACACGCGCCGTGAGCTCAACCATTCAGGTTTGTCGGCATTGGGCAGGACGGACCCATGCGCATGCGTCGTGTCGTTAGGGGCAGCTCCATCAGTTGGTGTCGCTTGAGCGGCAACCAGGTCAAGTATGTTAATCACGTAAAGAGCAAGTCCATTTAGATAAGCTGCAAAGAAGATGAACATCGCCGGTCGGATTCGAGCGACTGGGATGATGCAGCCCGAGGCCGCTCTCAACAAGATAAGCTAGGAACATGAAGTAAAGGTGGATACTCGCCGCAGGACTGAATTCACGCGCGGCTGAATAATGCAGCCTGGGGGCGCCCACCTGAAATGAAACTTGAAAGACGCCACCGATAGCGCTGAAGACGAAAAGGTGTACATGCAGCGGTGCCTGGTGGGCTGCGGAGCCGATCCTCATGTGCCCCTGTGCTCAGGGGCCTCGGAGGCCCGGAGGCGCCTGGTGGCTCTCGTGGACCATCTCCATCTCTCGCCAGGGCATGGAACGCCTGGCCTCTTGAGCCTGTGATGCACCTTTGCGATAGGCCGGGCAGTGAGCCTGCTGTCGCAAGTCAGAAGGCATGCGAACGTAGCTGTGGGTGGACCTCGCAGCGCCTCACACGAGGGCCAGAGGCGCCTCGAGAGGCGGCTCGGTTGAGCCCTGGGTATGTCGATGTAGACACGCAGCCCACCATCCTCGCCTCGGATGGGTGCCACTACAGTAAGCGGCGATTTCACTCATGACTTTGACTCAGCGCAGCCCCGAACGATCTTGCCGATTTAACTCTCCGAGGGTTTGGCCCTCCTGCCTTGCTCCTTCTTGAGGGAAACGTGCTTCAAACACGCCCAGTGGTGCCTAAGCGCCTCCTCGTGGACCTTAGTAAGCTGTGGGCCCTCTGTGGGGGGAGCCCCCAGCCCCTACCGAGAAGGGCGCCGCACGCTTTCCTATGCGAGCAGAAGGAGGTTCCTCCAAGGAGGCGCTGACCCGAGGGGCTTGCCTCCGAGGGGCCGGGCCGGACGATGTGTTCTTCTTCTTCTGGGCGGTCTCGGAAGCCTCCCGCCTCCGCGATCCAGTCTTCCAAAGGATGCGCCCTGAAGGCTCACCTGTGTGAGCACACTGCTGCCTTTTCTTCAAGTAGGCACCAGATGACTCCGCCCACTCCCGCATTTTGAGGACGCTAGCCGTGGTGGGTTACGCCATGAACTTTGCCAGCGCTTGGGTACCCGAGGATGGCGCTATGGTAGGTGAATGCGCACGTACGCCAAGTCGATGAGCCTCGGTGGCGAAGTTTCAAGGCGCTAAGGTGACAAGGAGGCTAACCTGCCTGATCGGGACCTGTGGAGCTGCCGTGACCCTGTGAGAAAGGCTTATTGGCTGAAGTTGATTGTAAGGCACTTGGAGATTGTTGAATGTTTCACAGACAGACGTTGAGCCCCGCCTCGCCATCGATGAGGGTCTTTGGTGACTAGCACGCTGTTGATGATTGGGGAGCAAAGCATCGGGAGGACTCCGCCGTGGCAGCACACTTGAGCTGATCCGCTTGAATCTGAACGTGATGGCGCACACCACCACCGAGGGGCGCGTGGCTTCGAGCTTGGGAGGCTCACATTCACTTCATGGCTAACTGCTTGAAGATGCGCTAGAGTCATCGGGCTTGAGCTCCGCCAGCAGATGCAGTGGATCGCATGAGGCTCCTGGAAGCCACCAGCCCCTCGCCCCGATGATGGTCTTCATTTCTCCGTGGCTGCAGGCAGAGGAGGGAGGCTCATGCTGTTATGGGCGATCCTCATGAGGCTGATCCTCCAGCCTCCCTCGTGAGAGGCGGGTCCCGCCAAAGGATCCTCACGAGGTTGGCTTGCGCCCATCCTTGGCGAGGGCCGCTGGCCTTCCAAGCGGCCTATGCTCCTTCCTCCTCCTCGGCCAGATTCCCTTTGTCGCTGGGGCCTGGACGCCCGCCGATCCTCCTCTCTACCTGGCCTGAGCTCTTGATGACATATGTTGGTGTTAGGGTGTGGAGGCTGCAGCACACAGTGCACCGGGCTGCCCTTGAAGACTCTGGCCATCTCTTCATGCAGGTCCCGGTTCTCGCCGCGAGCATCTGCAGCCCCCTTGGGCTCACATCCTCGGCCTTGGGCTTCTTCCCTGGGTCTCCATGCAGCAGTCTCGAGGAGGGAGAGACGCCTTCCTCGGCCTCTGGCGCACTTGGTCGCCAAGTTGAACAGCTCCAAGGAAGTGCACAGCCCTCGCATCTCCATTTTCTCCTTCATCTTGATGTCGCGACACCGCTCGGAGAAGGCGGAGATGATGGCCTCCTGGTCACCTTTGGGAATCTTGAGGCTGAGTTGTTGAAGGCTGCTAGATGTATTTCCGCAGGTCTCCCTGGTTGCTACTTGATGCGGGCGATGTCGCCACGGCGGTGGCCGGTCACGAGCACGTTGGAAGTTGGTGATGAAGCGGGTGCGATCTCTGGCCCCAGAGGAGATCGTGGCCTCGAGGCAGGTTCAGAGCTGTGTGGGCCCTGGCCCCGAGCGCCATATGGGAGACTAACTTCGCCATGACCTTCTTCGCTCTCCATTGGCGGTTGATGCCCAGCTCAGTAGAGCCGGAGGAACTCAAGGGGTCGACTGCACTGTCGAGCGCAGGAGGCATGTCTGGCTTGAACTTGCTGGCCACGCGATGCCGCAGTAGCTCGGGTGGTGAAGGCACGACAGCCTCGTCGTGGCCACGGAGGCCTTGGGTGACGCAGAGATGGTATTATGGGTCCCCATGCGCCGCAGCTGGGAGCAGCGGGGTCTTGACGGCTGGAGCGGGAGCACGCGGGCAGCTTCTTGTGGGTGAGGGACTTCCGGCGTTTCGCTTCTTGCCGCGCTACCGCGCCGGGACGGAGCGGTTCCGCCACGCTACGCGCTTTGGGGCTATGGCGCCGCTTCGAGGTGAGGAGGCCGAGGCGCCTCTGAGCTTTCCACACACAGGGCGGTGCGGTGCAGCGGACGGACGGCGCGGGAGCCCTCGCGGCTTGACGAGCTCGGCGACGCGCCGAGCCACTCTTTCAGACGCCGCCGACCGACGGTAGCGCAGGAGCTCGCTTGTTGCTGGCGAGCAGCTCGAGTTTTGCATGCGTTGGAACGCTGAGATGAGATGAAGAACCAGCCGAGTAGCGGCGGCCGCCTTTGCCTCACGGAGGGATGCATGGACGGAGTGCTTGTTTCGTTTCCACCGGGCCGGTGGCGGCGCTGACGGCAGCGACGGGAACGGCGAGGGCGCCCGCCGACGGAGCCTGGCCTCAGGCGACGCGGAGGCGAGGCTCAAGGCCTGGCTCGGCGGCCCGCCAAGCGCCGACATGGATGCGGTGGTCGCTTGAGAACGTGGCGGGCGGAAGACGACCTGCACACCTCACCTGCACGCTAAATGTCGGATTTCGGTTCTGCAGACTTTGAGGTTCAACACCTGGGTGCGCATGGAGATCTCGCTCTCTACCTACCTCGCACTCACCGCGCTTGCTTGGATCTAAACTACCAAGAACAACACAAGAGACACAAGGTTTATACTAGTTCGGCCACCATTGTGGTGTAATACCTACTCTAGTTTGTGGTGTGGTGGATTGCCTCAATGATGTGATGAATGAATACAAGGAAGAACAGCCTCACGAGGGTCTCTGTTTGGCTGGTGCGATGAACTGCTAGGGGAGTTTAATCTCTCTCTCTCTCTCTCTCTCTATATATATATATATATATATATATATATATATATATATATATATATATATATATATATTCAAGGTCCTCCTATCGATCATCGATGTTTCTTTTATGGTGGCTAGCTTAACTTATATAGGCAGGGCCTCGGCCTCTTCCCAAATATTGAGTGAAGGCGCCAACAATTGGCCATTTTGAAGGGGAACATCTGCACACTTATCCTCGACTAAAGTTGGTCCTCGCTCACAAAGGCTCCGTGGCGACGCCTGCCTTGGGCTCCACAATGACTTCTTCCCCGCCGTTGGACCGGTCTTGGTCTTGTTGCACCAAATGGACGCTTTGCTTGATGCTCGCCTCATGCTGTCCCTTTGCACCAAAGAGGAAAGGAGGACACTCATGGGCTGGCGCCTACCGGCGCCTCTTTGGTCACATATGGTTATGCTATTATGGGCAACTCATGAGGTACCCCGCCTTGATCTCTCCGGGCCTCGTGAGCCACTCGACGAGGCTGCCCCGAGGAAGCTCTCTGTCATCCGCCTCACGAGGCTTGGCCTCATGAGGGTCTTGAGTTTTGTTGATGAAGATGGGCCGGTTAGCCCCCTTGAGCCACGCCGCAGTCAGGCGGCAAGTCCGGGGACCCCTGCCTCCTAACGCCGACAACTATCATATTACTTTGCTACTAAACACTTCTGCAGCAGTATCTAAGTTTCCTGTGTGGTTGAATTGACAACTCAGCTGCTAATACTTGAGAATATTCTTTGGCCCCCTTGTGTCGAATCAATAAATTTAGGTTGAATACTCTACCGAAAACTGCTAAGCATCCTCTATACTTGTGGGTTATCAAGACCTTTTCCGCACTGCTGGTGGGGAGCATATTTCTATTCTTTGAGTCACATGGTATTTATATCCATGGATACTATGAAGAATTTGAAAGACACTAAGACAACAATCTATCCTCAACTATGAGGGAGGTAAGTAATCGCCATCTAGCTCGCACTTGATTCACCTTTCCCCGTTATAAGTTAGCTAGCGACACTCCTAAACCTGCTTCGCTATTTGTTCCAATATGTCGCATGTTATTGATGATGCCACTTCTCGCTATGCATGATACTTATGATGAAATCACTTTATGCTTGATACTATCAGGCTTCTTGGTGAATTTCTAGATGAACAAATTTCTAGGTCTAGAGAAAGAGAAATTATTAAAACTAACACTATGATGTTAGTGATGATGAAAATAGGGCCTGCTATTCCCGAGGGTTACCTTTTTAATGCTCAATCTAAAGAAGCTATTCTTGCTTGCCGTGATAGTCTTGAACGTAATAGGTTGCTAGTTAAATGCAAGAAAGAACCTTAGGAGGTAGGATGAGACCCGACCTGCTTTTGCTACTTCACCTATCTCGTGTTCCTGATCAGTGATTATTATGATCTTTCTTCCGATCCAGATATAATTACTTTGGTTGAATCTGATCCCTTTATGGCTACGAATCAAAACTATTGTGGCACATCTTCGTAAGTTAGATGATATAGCTGCCCTGCTTTTATAATAATGAGAGATCGCGCTACCTTTATTTTTACTTAAAATATTTCGCCTCATTAAAGGGTGATGCTAAGATATGGTTCAATTCTCTTGATCCTGGTTGTGTGCAAAGTCCTGTGGATATGATTTATTACTTCCGCTAAATATTTCCATGCTCATAAGAAACAAGCTGCTTTGAGGGATATATATAACTTTGTGCCAATTGAAGAAGAAAGTCTCCCACAAGCTTGGGGGAGGCTTCTCAAGTTACTTAATGCTTTGGCCCGATCATCCTCTTAAGAAACCTAAATATTTGATATCTTATATAATGGACTAACCGATGCTTCCAGATATTACCTAGATAGTTGTGCCGGTTCTCTTTCGTGGAAAGAACAATCGGATGAAGTTGAAATTTTATTGAATAATATGTTGACAAATGAAAATAATTGGGCACCTCCCCGATCCAACTCCCGAGCCAGCCCCCGAGCCACCATCGAGCCTATTCCTAAACCAACTCCGAAGAAGAGAGGTGTTCTATTTCTCAACCCAAGATATGCAAGAAGCAAAGAAATCTATGGAAGAAAAAGGTATTAAAGCTCAAGATGTTAAGAATTTACCTCCTATTGAAGAAATACATGGTCTTAATTCACCACCTGCTGAAGAAGTATATGATCTCACTTACTTATTTCATCAAGAACCTCCCGATATCCCGACACAGTAGTAAAGGTAAATCTCTCTATAGATATGATAAAACTGAAGTCCTCTCCTACTAAAATTAATAGTCAGTTTTTGGATGAGTTTGATGACCTTTATGTTTAAGCAAGATGACTTTAATGCTTATTTTGGTAGACAATTAAAACAGAATACCTTTTTATGATTAAAAACGCTTGAGTGATTATATATGGCTAATATTAGAGGTGAACTTAAAACTTGTTAGCAAACATGCTTCTATGGTTACCACACTAAGTAGAACAAGAATAATTAAAGCTCCAAAGAAGTGCTTAATGAAATGAATAGTAAGAAAATGATTATGTTGTTAGAGTGGCTACTAGAACTAGTAGAATGACTCAGAACCTTTCTATCCTAAAGGCCACCCTAAGAGAATCGAGAGCAAGGCTCCTAGAAATAATATTGATATGCCTAGTTCTTCTAAGAGGAAGAAAACAAAATGATAGAACTGCAAACTTCTAGTGAACCTGCTAGTGAACCAACCGAGAAACCAAATGATATCTCTATGTCCGATGTCAAACACAATCTGTAATGAACATGAAACTAGTGGAAATGTTAATGATAATGTTCATGATGATGCTCAACCAAGTAATGATAATGATGTAGAAGTTGAACCTGTTGTTGATCTTGATAACCCACAATCAAAGAATCAACCTTATGATAAAAGAGACTTTAAGGAAACATGGTAGAAGAAGAGAACCATGGGTCTGAAACCCATGCCTTTTCCTCCCAAACCATCCAAGAAAAAGGATGATGAGGATTTTGAGCACTTTGCTGAAATGATTAGACTTATCTTTTTTATGTATGATTAACTGTGCTCAAACAAACTTATGCTAGTTACATGATAAGAAATCATTATAAATAAAAGAAAGATACCCTGGTTGAAATTTCCACCATGCTTTCCTGCTAATTAATACTTGTAAGGGTGGAATAATTAAAGAAACTTGGAGATCCAGAGTACTCTACTATACCATAATTCATTAAAAGAAATTATGTTAAACTGCTTTATGATCTTGGAGCCGGTTTTAGTGTTATGCCTCTTCTCATTATATCGCAGATTTGACTTTGAATAAGCTGACACCCACTGAAATATTTTTGCAAATGGCTGATAAATCAACTGCTATACCTGCCGGGTATTTGTAGGAGGATGTGCCTGCTAGGTTGCAAACGTTATTATTCTAAATGACTTTGTTATTCTTGATATTCCCGAGGATGATAGTATGTCTATTCTTCTTGGAAGACCTTTCCTTAATATCTGCAGGGCTGTTATTGATCATAAACAAAGGCAATGTCACTTTTCATGTTAATGGTAATGAGCATTACCAGTACACTTTTCGAGGAAACAACCTCAAGTTTATAGTATCAACTCTATTGGAATAATTCCATCGATTATATTTGGAGGTTTTGAATTTCTCTCCCTACGTCAAGAAGAAATATGATATACTTATTATTGGGGATGTCCTTATCCCTGCTGAGGTAACATAGTGTTATTCAAATTTCTCCGCTTTCATGTTAATCTAATGAGTTTGTTAACAAGACTTGATCAACCTTGTTAGTGGATTCTTTTGATGAGCATGAGATGGATGAAACTAGAAGCACAACCTTCTCAGACCCTCTTTATATCTCTCCACTATTTAGTAAAAATAAAGTAAAATAGTATTTTTCAATCTGTCTCCGACTTCATCCGTGCAATATAAAAATATCCCGAAAATAAAAGTCCTCTAATGCCATGCCAATTTAATATGATTTTTTCGAATATTTGAGGATTTTAGTGCAAAATTATCGCTGGGAGCTGCCACTTGGCCACGAGGTGGAGGGCGCGCTTTACCCTCTGTGCGCCTGCCCTCGCCTCAGGCCCACTTCAGGGCTCCCTCCACTTATCCCTCGCACTCCATCTTCTTCTTCCTCTGCCTCACACAAACCTGAAAACCAACTCAAGATCGTGGTTCAAAGAACTTTGCTGCTATGATCGATCTCCTTGCTCAAAGCACCTCGCATAAAACTGCTTGGGGAGATTATTCCTTGGTATGTGACCTCCATTGGTCCAATTAGTTTTTGTTCTAGTGCTTTATTCATTGCAAATTTGTGCTGCATAGGTGACCATGTTCTTGAGCTTGCATGTCAAATTTATATGGTTCCAGTAGTTCTAATGCTTGATATATGCTCTAGGCACTTGTATGAGTAGTTGCTATCAGCTTTTATTGAAGTTGGTTCACTTTTTGTTTGAAGTTACTAAAATTTTAGAATTATTTTTCAGAGGAAACAATATGCTTAGGAGGATGTTCCAAGGTGGTTCTTCAAGGAAGCAAGGTCCCTGCTTGCAATGTGTGATGGTGACGAGGAACCACTAAGAGACGCCCTGTGAGGCCCCGTGGAATGGCCTTTCGAAAATTTTATGAATCAAGTGGAATTAAAGAAGAATTCTACGATATTTATGTAATGCCGGTCTTGAGGACTTTGAAGTCGATAAATGCCCCCAGATCGTTACTCTCACAAGTTCATTTGTGGGGAGGTTTGATTTTCATCTTCACGTAACTCTCCTTCACCATGTTTGACCTTTATGACAAATCTTATACCATGGACTTAGAAGATTTCACTCTTGCATGCAAACTTCCATCTTGGGTAGTATCAGGATCCCCTAAATCTGAATATAGAGACTTTCTTGCTAGAATAACTGTGGGGAATCTATAGATATAGCATGTGCCACTATAGGGAGCATTCCACTTCCTCGCTATAATGCTATATTTTCTCTCTTCATTGGTAGATGCATAAATGCTAAGGATGAATCATGTCACATGTGTGCCCCCGATCTCAAAGATTCTCGAACCGCTGTGTTAGGGGACCAAGCTTATCATATGGGAGCCATTGTAGCTCGAGGTTGCATCTTAATAGACGAATGGATATTTCTTGGAGGAATTTATGCAACCCGCTTAGCTAATTTTCTTGATGTAGACATTCGTGAGGGTGATATGGAGTTACCCCTTCTTATTTAGATCTTGATTCTATGTTTTCTCACCAATTCATTGAGAGGACTGGACCACCTTCCAAAGATCGACTAATCTTTAACAAACCACATGTGGTCCGTGTTGCTCTTCCCCGCTCCTACCTTCTTTGATTTTCAAAGTAGAGGAAAATATATTATTACCAGAGAGGAGGCAGATGAATATGAGAGAGAGCGGAGGCAGCTCGACGCCACAATGCAATTCAGGAGGCGATAGCAGTGCATCGCAGACGAATTTGATTGCCACAATTTACGGGTATCAGCCAAAGTTATCCTCGGCATTAGACCAACTTAGGCCAAAAGCCTAAGCTTGGGGAGTACGATTTCACAATCGACATTACATTTATGCTCACACACACTCATTGCTAGATGCCGGTGCTCATACTCTTTCACTGTGAATATCCATGCTAGTTTATTTTCTTTCTTCTGTGTGTTTGATAAACCTGAAAAAAAAACAAAAAATTAGTTAGTCTACTTTCCTTGCTTGTAGTCTAATTCAAAAAGAAAACCCAAAAATATTTCCCGTCTTATTTTGCTTATTGGGAGCTTTCCTGTAGATAGTTTTATTTCTTTTCCTTTCATTTGGGGTCGAGAAGACTATATTGAAAATGCTTAGTGGCTCTTATATGCATTATTGTTTATCTAACTTAGAGCCCATATTACTTGTCTTCTCTCTTGAGTTGAAAGCTTGCAGATTCCAACTTAGTCCAATGCACGCAGCACCTTATTATTATACACACCGTTCGGTCATGCAAGTGAAAGGCAATAATGATGATATATGATGGACTTATTGGGATGAGAAAAGCTGGTATGAACTCGACCTTCTTGTTTTTTGTAAATATGATGATTCATCGTTCTTGATTCAGCTATTATGAAGTAAACATATTTGCTATGACATTTAGAGATTATAGTTGCTTTGTGCCATGCTTGATTAGCTATGAGTTATAATGGTTTACCTGCATGCCAACATGCTATTAGAATGATTATGATGTGGTATGATGGATGGTATCCTCCTTTGAATGAATTAAGTGACTCGACTTGGCACATGTTCACGCATGTAGTTGAATCAAATCAACATAGCCTTCATGATATTTATGTTCATGGTGGATTATATCCTACTCATGCTTATATTCGTGTAAATTAATTTTAATTGATGTTTACAACGTTGTCGCCTCTCAGCTTGGTCGCTTCTCATTTTTGCTAGCTCTTCATTGCATTTAAAGCGGAATATCGCTTGTGCATCCAAACTCCTTAAACCCCAAAGTTGTTCCATATGAGTCCACTATACCTTCCTATATGCGGTATCTACCTGCTGCTCTCAAGTAAATTTGTATGTGCCAAACTCCAAACCTTCAAATAAAAATTTGTTTTGTATGTTCGAGCAGCTCATGTGCAACTAGGGCTGCCTATATCTTCCATGCTAGGTGGGTTATTCTAAAGAGGAGTGGACTCCGCCTCCTCATTCACGAGGAAGGGCCGTAATCGGGATGCCCAGTCCCATGATCCAAAAATATCAAAGCAAATCAAAATAATTAAACAAAACTCCCCGGGACCTGTTGATTGTTGGAGGCACTGTTGTTTCGAAAGCAAGCCATGGATTGATGCTTGTGGAGGAGGGGAGTATAAACCTTACCATTCTGTTTGGGAACTGCTTCTATACTGCATGTAGTATGGAAGATACAGCCATCTCATAGTTGTCGCCTGTTGACAAGTGAAAGTATGCCGCTCAAAATATAATTTATCTCTATTTCAAAATTGAGCTCCGCACCTCTACAAATCCCTCGCCTCCAAGGAAAGGCCTATCTATTTACTTTTATGTTGAGTCATCACCCTTCTTATTAAAAAAGCACTTTTTGAGAGCAACATCACCGCTGCTTGCATTCATTATAATTGGTTTATTTTGGGTATGACTTGATCGGATCTCTTTACCATGAATTACAATGTTTAGTCATCCTTGATCTTTAAAGGTGCTCAGATTTATGTTTTGCTATTCTCGTAAAGGGCTAGCTAGATACCATTTCGTTATATCATGTTATGATTATTTTGAGAAAGTGTTGTCATCCGAGTTTTATTATTATGGCTCACTAGCTTGATTATATTATTGATATGAGTAATTGTGAGACCTACGTGTTATTGTGAGTATGGTTAGTTCATAATTATTGCTGAAACTTGAATGTCTGGCTTTTCATGTTTTATAACAACAAGAGCAAATAGAGTTTGTAAAAGTTTTTTCTTTTTCTTTCAGTTTGTCAACTGAATTGCTTGAGGACAAGCAAGGATTTAAGCTGGGGGAGTTGATAACCTCCGCATGTATCTACTTTTCCAAACACTTTCTGCCCTTGTTTTGGACTCTAACTTGTACGATTTGAATGGAACTAACCCGGATCGACGTTATTTTAAAGAGAATTGCCATGATTATGTGCGAAAACAAAAGTTCTTGAATGACCTGAAACTCCACGGAATATCTTATAATAAATAATAAATAATCTCGCCAAGATGAAGACCTGGGCCCACACTGCCCACGAGGTGGAGGCGCGCCTCCCCGGCGCCGCTTCACTGTGGGCCTCGATGCCCCTCCGACGCCAACTCCAACTCCATATATTGGCTGGGGAGAAAAAATCAGAGAGAAAGTTTCATCATCGCTTTTACGATACGGAGCCGCCAAGCCCTAATCTCTCTGGAGGGCTGATCTGGAGTCCGCTCGCGCTCTTGGAGAGAGGGATTCGTCAGCCGTCATCATCATCAACCATCCTCCATCACCAATTTCATGATGCTCACCACCGCATGCGTGAGTAATTGCATCAGAGGCTTGCTGAACGGTGATGGGTTGATGAGATTTATCATGTAATCGAGTTAGTTTTGTTAGGGTTTGATCCCTAGTATCCATTATGTTCTGAGATTGATGTTGCTATGACTTTGCTATGCCTAATGCTTGTCACTAGCGCTCGAAAGTGCCATGATTTCAGATCTGAACCTATTATGTTTTCATGAATATATGTGTTCTTGATCCTATCTTGCAAGTCTATAGTCACCCATTATAAGTTATGATCCACAACCTCAAGTGACAATAGTCGGGACCATTCCCTATGATGACCATAGTTTGAGGAGTTCATGTATTCACTATGTGCTAATGCTTTGTTCCGGTTCTCTATTAAAAGGAGGCCTTAATATCACTTTGTTTCCAATAGGACTTCCGCTGCCACGGAGGGTAGGACAAAAGATGTCATGTAAGTTCTTTTCCATAAGCACGTATGACTATTTACTTAATACATGCCTACATTACATTGATGAACTGAGCTAGTTCTGTGTCACCCTATGTTATGATCATGTTACATGACGTAACCGCATCCGGACATAATTATCCATCACTGATCCGGTGCCTACGAGTTTTCCATATACTAGTTTACGCTTATTTACTTTTCCGCTATATAGTTACAATCATTACAAAATACCAAAAACATTACTTTAGCTATCTTTACTTTTGTTACAAGCTACCACCACTATCATATTACTTTGCTACTAAACACTTCTTTGCTACTAGACATTAAGTTTCTGTGTGTGGTTGAATTGACAACTCAGCTCATAATACTTGAGAATATTCTTTGGCTCCTTGTGTCGAATCAATAAATCAGTTGAATACTCTACCCTCGAAAACTGTTATGCATCCTCTATACTTGTGGGTTATCATGGACTATTCCCACTAGCATCCGCCATGGCGGATTCACCGCATTGGTTCTAGACCCAATCATTGACGGATTTCACCTCACTAGAGTCCTAATGGACATGCAAGAAATTTGAACCTGCTTTATCAGGATAGAGTGCGCAAAATGGGCATATAGACCCATCATGGATTAAACCCACTAAGACAACCTTTAAAGGCGCCACACCAGTGTAGAGGCCAAATCAGACAGCTCGCCACACTTTGAAGTGGTCTTCGATCCCCTGATAACTTCCGGCGAGGAGTTAATCTTCGATATAGTCCCGCTCGGCACATATAGCAATGCGCCCAAACCCCAGCTCCCGGAATCATTGCGAACCAAGTATTACGCTGTATATAATTACGCCCGAAATACCATAGGCATAGGCACGGGCACACACGCATGCCCGTAATGCAGCTCATCCGCACTGTGGGCCCTGGACAGTCATTCTTTTCTTTCTTCTTCTTTTTACTTTGTGACTCTCGCTCAATGGGCCCTGCCCAAAGCAAAGAGAATCGCCAACACACGATGCAACAGCCAGGAAGCTGCTAGTTACGCCGAGTGTCCAGTGGTCCCTATTACGAGCAAGATACCAGTTTTACATACCACTGCAGCTTACTCCCGAGGGGGACATGTTAAAAGTCCCGCCCTTGCTTATCACACTATTTGTATGCTCGCTCTTACTGCAGCCCTTTTGAATAAACAATACATAGCTTCGCCTATTATTGAATTCCTTTTTCTATATATATATATATATGTGTTCATGACATTGTGCAACCGTGACACTTTGGTACGGGCAAACACTGGGCTTAAGTACCCCACAATATGGTGTGATAATTCAACACTTTCACAAGTGCGGCACCTCAACTTATAGCATTATATGCATCGGTTCCAATCATGTCTTGGGTCAATAGTTGGGTTTGCCTGCCCCATGTTTTGGTACCTTATGTTCCGATATCGGCTAAGGTAGCTGGAGAACCACCGTGATTGTGCCCGCTGAGCTAAGCACCTCTGAGAAAGCTAAACTGACCGCATGATAGGGCGAGAGCCGGTCGCTGTTCGAGAGGTTTTGAGTCCCTAAAGACTATGCCGCACAGGAGGAGTCGGCATTGTCCGCCTAGGCGTGATAGCGCCCAACTCCGGTCTTCCTATCACCTGGGGCTTCAGAAATTTAAAATTATAGAATTCTATGGCTAAGTGAGAGTGTTCAAGCATTATAGTCTGGTTGCCTTGTTCGCTATGCTGAGCGCCCCTCAAGGACCCAAGAATGGGAACAAGAGCCTCAAGTTTATCCCAACACCCCAAAGACTGGGCATGGGGAAGTTTACACTCGCCATCTCTCAAATTTAATACACGCCAACGTATAGTAATATTTTAAATTAAAAGTGTTGCTTAGCGATATGAACAAGTTTTCAAGGACAGATAACAAATGCGAGTCTACTAAAAATTACATCTTTGGAGCATTCACCTTATATGCAGGCACCTTCAGACGCCTCATAATACATCTCAGCTTATGATGCTCCTTGCCTCGTGGTGGTCCGTCCACACAGCTTCTCGGCCCATCCTGCTCCAAAGGCACCTTAGCACGGCAAGGCCCACGGCACCTTCGATGCAGACGAGCGCTGACGACTTAACCCATGGACAAAGGCCCACTAGCCGCCTCACCAGCCCAAGTAGCTCCCTGCATGGGTTCCTTGGGCCACACCAACTATGAGGTCTCTTCATGGCCTGTTCGCCACCTTATGGAGCTCGACCAGCTGCTTCACTGGTCGCCAAGGGCACTGGTGTCCGCCTCAAAGATATCGAGACCAAAACACCTTCTCCGCCGAGCTCCTCCTCGGCTCAGAGAATGCGGCAAGATCGACACACAGGGCAGATCTCGCGAATGCTCCCGGAGAGCTCCGGATTCGGTAAGTAAGATAATTCACTTTCACATGCTTGCTTTGTATATAGAATGCCTTACCCGCCGTATCTTCTTCATCGCCTCATTTCTCTGAGGGCTTTAGGGCTTTGCACTTAGCGGCTTTGGCGCCTCAAGGGCCGAGGCGAGCTCGACTCGAAGTCTTTGAGTCGCGCCCAAAGTCTCGTGTTTTTCCACAGAGCCCTGAGCTCTGCCGCACCTCCGCCACCCCGCCTCCCGCTTCTCGGCTCGAGGCCTCATGGCCGCATTGCTTTCGGCCTTGACACCGCCTTCTGTGGTCGCCACCTCGCTCATGGCCCCCTGCAATATTCACGTTATTCCTGTCATTTTTGCAACCACATATTTTAAATACTCCCATAAGGTATTACTTACCTTCCTTGTCCTCGAGCTGCTTTTTGGCAAGGCCGAGCTCGTTCTCGACCGCCGAGGCTCTGGCTTCAATGCATCAACCTCCGCAGCCAAGGGCAGAGGTCAGCAAGGCAGCCTGCATTCCCATATTGACATACTTATGTTAGACTCTCCAGATATATTTTAGATCCTCAGCCTCGCTTTTTCTCTCCAACACCAAACTGAGCATCAAGGGCTACCGCCTATGCGGTAATATTTTTACATATCTTAAATACATACCTCAAAGCCTATTAGAAGGCTAGCATTAAGCTACCAGCCCGCCTGGCGGATCGAACTTTCGGATCACCACACTCATAACAAGGCGGCCTCGTCGATGGAAGCGCCGCTGAGCGCCCATCAAATTATCCGTGCCTCCGTTGACGGATGTCACCGTGTCGTCAGCCTTGCCCTTCTTACAAGGGTCGTCACGGATCCGAACCACTCAAGTTTCTCGGACGGAGTCCGCACATGGTCGACTTAAGTCCTTCGGTTTTATCCCTTTGCGCCGGAGTCCGGAGGTCGCCTGCGCCCGCCACCTCCTCCCCGGCTGGTCCCTTGGGACTCCACCCTTGTCATCCACAAGCGGAGGAGACGAGGCGGTCGGAAGTGAGGCGTTATTCACATCCGACGAATCCGTGGAGCCGCTTAACGGGCCGAGCCCATCTTTGGGCGGGCTGCATGGTTATATTCGGCGTTAGGAGATGTTAAAGCGACAAATGGAACGCCATGAGTTATTCTCGTGTCCGGACACTTACGATTTCCCTGTGGGCTTAGCCCTCGTGGCTACTCCTCTTCGCCGCCGTCTGCTGGTGGCGAGTCCGAGGAAGGGTCCTTCCTTCTGGACCTCCGCCTCCACAGTTGGGGCGGCCTTCCTTTTTCTCCTTCACGGGAGAGGCTCTTTTCCTCCTCCTCGCTCGCTGGAGGAGTCCACGAGCCATCGGACGATGAGTCCGACAACATTCTGGCGCCGGAACCTTCGAGTTCCCGTGGACTTCTTCTGGTTTTCTTCTCCGCACCACGAGGTGCCGGACCAGAGCCCTGGCCAATCAAAGGCCCACTGGTCTTCGGCAAGGGAGCCGGACAATGACCTGTCCGACGCCTTCTACCCGCGCTCCACAAAGGTGAGGGAGTTTTAGATCCCGCATGGAGTCAAACTATGAAAAAGAGTCCCTGAAGGAAAATAGCTTACCTCGCTGGCTTGATGTCATGAGCTGAATCCGCGACTTCGGTAGCGGATGCGGAGCCTCGCGCCTTTGAATAGCACCTTCCTGCATCTTCACACGAGTGTCAAAGAGCCGGCTCAGGTTCTGGCTGCGTGGATCAAACTCCCACAAGTTGAAGGCCCCTGCTGGCATGGGAGGATCCGCAGATGAGCATAACCGACTACACAAGCTTGAGCTTTTGTCCACTGTGTTTTGGACGCAGGTTTGGAGTCCCCTCCCAATTATCCCACCCAGCCCGCTCTTTCCATGAGGTGAGCCGGTAGGGAAGCCAATCGGTTGGGACCGCTGCCCATTTAGGGTCGCGCTCGGGTGATGTAGAACCACCCCGACCACCCCTTTATGGTCTCCACGAAGGAGCCTCGAGCCAGGACGCTGGGCCATCTTGCCCACCATGGCACCTCCAAACTGCTGGTCCCACACCTTCGCTTGACATTGAAGGTCTTCACATGTCAAGGGGGGATGCGAGGGGCAACACGATGAACGCGAGATGTTGAGGATGAAATTGGGACAGATTGGGAAATTAGGCCATAGTAGAACATGAGCCCCAACAAATGGGTGAAGTGGAAAACCTAGTCCGGAGGAAGTGGGGGGAAACCACCTCTCATGGGGCCTGGGGTGGGGATGAGCTGCCCTTGTTGGGGAGCCGGGGCGATGTCGTTTGGACAAGTATCCGCCCATTTTTTTGTGCCTCCGGACGGAAGAGGCCATCCACTTGCCTCCCGGCCCGACATAGTTGGAGAAGGTTGAGGTAGGATGTGGGACTTGGGCGCTAGAGCTCGAAAGGGAAATGGATGAGGAGATTGTGAAAAGTGGATCCTTATCCCTTATATGGACAAAAGCTTGGGCCCCACCGCCCGATAAAACTCGCATCTCCGGCCAGAATCAATGGCGCGTTTACTTCCACCCGTATTGATGAGAACCCAAAAGGGACACGATCTCGCTTTGACAAGACGTTAAGGAAACCGCCGCTAAACGCTACCGAGGTGGGAAGGAAAACGATTCTAAAGGTTTTCTGGTGTGATATCGCCACGGAATACGCACAGATTGAACTTGGTAAATATTATTCTCTCTTGGTATGTGGAACTTATTTTGGAAGCCACACTATCCTTGTGTTCAAAATCTTCTATGAAGAACTGAGGAGGAACCCACCTTGCAATGTCAAGACAATGCGCGCCGGACCATCGCCATTGAAGCCCGTTCGGGGATACCGAGGGAGTCCCGATTAGGGGTGTCCGATAGCGACTATGACCTTTGGCCGACCCCGGACTATGAAGATACAAGATTGAAGACTTCATCCCGGTCCGGATGGGACTTTCCTTGGCATGGAAGGCAAGCGTTACAGGATATGTAGATCTCCTACCATTGTAACCGACTGTAACCCTAACCTCTTCGGTGCCTATATAAACCGGAGTCTGAACGGAAGGTGAAGTTGATTTGTGATAGGCTCAAGGTAGCCCAATTGTAGGCGTAAGAGCTATTCGGATTCTAAATGCAAGGAGACGGTTTTCAAGTAGGAGATAGAGTCTATCTTCGAGTATCTCCACTTCGAGGAGTTAAGCGCTTTGGAGTTAAAGGAGAATACCACGCTTTTGTGGGACCATACAAAGTTTTGGAGCGCATGGGAGAAGTTGCTTACAAGTTGAATTGCCCAAGGATTGTCGAGTTCACGACGTGTTCCACGCTTCCCAGCTTGAAGAAGTGCCACGCAGATGGAGGATACTGAGGGATACTATGCCACCGAAGCTTATCAGCTGGGTAATGATTTGACCTACGAGGAGAAACCATCAAAATTCTAGAGTATGCCAAATAGTCACCAAAAGAAGGTTATCAAGTTTTGCAAAGTCCAAGGAGCCACCACACCGAGGATGAAGCCACCGGGAGCGAGAAGAAGACCTCTCAAGGACCACCTCACCTATTTTCTAGTTAACCTCAATCTCGAGGGCAGATTCATCTTATAGAGTTTGTAACATCCCAAATTTTCAATTTGGAATGTTATACATAGATCATCATTTGCATATCATATTTTATTGCATGTTGGCTTGATCCTAGAAATTTCACGCAACTCAAGGACCCACTGAGAGAGTTGAGATTTCGTTATTTTCATATTTGAGTTTTTCAAATTCTGAAAATAGGATCATTTGATTTTATTTATTTTATCCTCAATATATTTATATTACCCAAAATATGGGAGAGAGAATAAAATGACTTTACCAAAATAAAGAAATATTGAAGATTTAATAAAAAATCAAATAAGTTTTTATTTGGAGTTTATCGCTATTTTATTTGAATTTAGGAAAATGCGCGTTTTTAAAATTGCATTTAGGCCCCAAATAAATGTTCATCTTGTCCCGCTTGATTTTGTAGTCGGGAAAATTTATTTCGGATTCTTGGAGTCCGCTAGTATTTCTTTCGTTAGTTGTTTCCGCGAAGTTATTTAAAAAAGAAAACGAATCGACCTAATGCTTCTGGCCCGGCCGGGCCTTTTAGGGCCTGAGCGCCACCCAGCCTCAACCCTAGCTCCTGCCATAACCCCCTAATCCTGAAGGTTGGCTCACCACAATTTCACCGTCATCAAGGCCACATTTCACACCGTGAGCTCATAGCCACCCTGTCATTGAGGTATTACCGCTGGCGGTTTTTTCCAAAACTGCCTGATTTTTAGAACCATGTTTATTTTTTTTGATTTTAATAGATCTTTTTTTTCAGTTTAGCATTAGCAGCGTCGTCGCTCGCTTTAACGAACGTGTTCATCTTAGATTCAGATAACTAACGCTCGCTCGTTAACTGCTCGTCGCTTTTTCTTTTTTCGATTCCGCGATTTTTCCGATCGCGATTTCTGATCCGATTTTCGATCTAATATAACTTTGTCGCATTTAATAATCAGCGATTCAAGAGTTTCGCTCGAACCCTCTTTCCAAATAATCAACTCAAACAAGTTTTGGCCTCAGTAAAATTTGACTTAGGTCCAGATTAGTAAACGAAGCTTGTTTCTTTCCGCTTGACTTTCATTGCTTTTCGATTTGATTCTTTTTGCAAACCGGAGTTCTTAAGTTGAACTCTGGTTAGATCTTTTATTTGAGTTTTACCTGTGCATTAGATGATTATCATTGTATGCTTGTTGTTTGTATAGAGTACCCGGAGTGCGCTTGCTACTTGAATTCTAGGTTTCATGGATCATCGCAAGCAAGTAACACTTTGATCATATCCCTTTACTACCCATTATGCATTAGATCAATCCTCAAACATTGCATGATTAGGATCAAATTAAATTGTGGGTTTTGGGAAAGTAGATGAGGTAGTACCTATTACCTGTTATTATCAAACCCTTGGGAGTTACTTCTACGCTTGCTTATATTGCCATGCTATGCTAGTAGACATGGATGGGTGAGTGTATCCATGATGATGTGAGATTTTAATTAATGGTTTATTTAAGGTGGCAACTTAAACACATCTGGTGGATTGAGGCACTGGTATTCCAATGACACCGCTTTTTGGACCGCCACCTGTGCTCAAAGGGATCATGAGATTATTCATGCTAGAAACTTCCGTGCAGCCACAAGCTACTATGGGCTCTAGCATAGTTCTAAAGTCATGAACTCTACAGTGGTAGACTAGCGATGTAGGGGATGTAGGTTATACACCACCGCTCGTAAGGTGCAAGCGCTCGAAGACTATGTCTCGGCCATCCGCTTCTCAAACACCGTAGAAAAGTAGAATCCCAACGAAGGAGATTGAGTCTTGTGGGGAAAAGTACAAACCTCCCGCAGAGTGTATCAAACTAATCATGGTTAGCCGGTCCCCGTGTATGGACATCTTGAGTATCTAGTACTTGGATTATCATGTGAATCTCATCATGTTACTTCTAATTAATGTTGTTGGGTTTTAATTGATGATGCTTAATTGGGATTGAGAATGCTGTCAACCATTCTCAATGTTCAACCACCATGATAGTTAAATAAATTTATTCCTTTGTAGTAAGGAAAATTGGCTTTACGCAAAATTGTAACCATAGAGCTTTCCACCAGCCATATATTCATGTAGTATAGCATTACTCTTTCATATTACTTCTATGTGTTACATTGCAAGATATTCCATGTGTGACCTTGCTTTCGCTGCAACGCTCATGCAGGCACTTTTCACGCATTTCAGTAAGGTGCCTTAGGTCGTGGTTCTATACTCGATGCCGCTGGAGTTGATGGACTCGCTTATCTTCCAAGCCTTCCGTTGTTATCGTTATTAGATGGCCTTAAGCCATATTTATTGTAGTGTTTCTTTGAGACATTCATGTAATAAGTGTGTGATTTCTACTGTTATAAATCCTTCAAGCACTGTGCGTGTCAAGATTATCGATCCAGGATGACACTGATGCACAAAGATCGACTGCTTTGAGGTCCTGGTCGCATACATATTTGGATGATTGAGGTCAAGTTTAATTTTGCATAAAGCTAATTTTTCCATACAAATAAAGGAATACATTTTATTTTACTACCAAGTTAAATTACCCATATTGAGAAGGAAAACCCACTCAATCCCAAAAATCAGCAAATTATTAATAACCCAACAATTTCATTAAATAGAGTGATGAGATCAACCAATAATTCAATACCAGATACTAAAATGTCCATAACCGGGACACGGCTAATCATGATTTGTTTGTACACTCGCAGAGGTTTATGACTTTTCCCCACAAGACTCCGATCTCCTCCGTTGAATTTCTCGTGACCGCATGATGTTTGAGAAACGTAATGATCGAGACATGGTCTTTCCGAGAAGTCCTTTAACTGGCGGATAGGCAGACACCTACAACCCCCTACATCCGCTAGCCTATCATGGAAAGGTTTCCCACAACTTACTTAACTATGCCGAGCCCATAATGGCTTGTGGCTGCACAGAAGTTTCTAGCATGAATAATCACACGGTACCCTGGGATCTCCTAGGACAACACCGATTCTGTGTGCCCGGCAAGCCACTGGTATCCCTGTGGTGCCCCAACCATTCCACCCGATGTAAAGTAGCCACCTGTTACCCTTAGTTATTATCTCTCGTCTTTCATGAATTCTCACATACCAATCCCTTCTATGTGCTACAAATATACAATGACTATCCCTGGGTGTTTAAATGATCATAGGTTCTACCTCATGAACTACATAGCAAATCCCAATTCCCAAATCCTACCATGCAAATTTGTGGGTGAACTAATGCATAGTAAAAATCGTATAGAAAAATATGATCAAGGTATGAACTTGCCTTGGACTGTTGATGAAGATTCTTCGTGACTCATAAATCCTGATAGTTCTACTCGTCACACCCATTCAATCTATTGTGACCAAGAACCACACAAGCAATCACTTAAAGATCCAAAAGAACGTAAGAAAACACTGAAAACTTCAAAACCATCAAATAAAACTCACGGTCATAAACATATTTTTTAACAACAGCGAAATTATGTGATTTTGATCTTAACAAAAGGTACATGTCGAGAGCTTTGATTTGCCAAAAGAATCAATTAAATCGAGGATAAAACTTAAGTTATAACCAAAACAAGTTTGATTATGAATCTGTTTGAAACTAAATTTTAAAACCTCAGAAATATAATTGAGTTTGTTTAATGGATAGAGGAGATCATAATGAAGAAGTGTGTTGGTTTCATGGATTTGGACAAGCTTAGCAAAAGTTACGAGAGTTTAAAGATCAAGGCTAATCATGGAGAAAATATTCACGATGGATCCCCTCGCCGAAAATAAATGTAAAAAGAAAAAATCTAACCAACGGACATTCGCTAAACAGAACTACGTAACGAAATTCACTAAAACTTCCTAAACAGAAAAACGTTCGCTAAATAGACCTAACAAAAACATATCGGTTTTTTTGTAAATGAAAACCAACCAAAATAAACGGACCGGAGTTTTACCGGTTTGGGCGGCGGTTCAGTGACGGCAAGTAGGCGTAAGCGGCTGCAGCTTCGCTGGCGTCGGCGGTGGGTGCGGCCACATGGCTAAGCGGGCATGTAAGGCGAGGTCAAGGGCGACTTGACAGAAATCGTGGTCTCCTTGGTGGCTACATTTGTCGTTGTCGCAATTTTGAGGGAAAAGAGGGGTCATGGCTATTTGAAGGTGGGGGCAGGGCGGTTTGGGAAGGGGCAAAGAGGCGGCGGCGCGAGTCACAAGCGGACACGCGCTGGGCAAGGGCGTGGCAAGCTCAGGACTCTGGCCCCAAGCTCGAGACGGGTAAATTTTTCATTGGTTGGCTGCCTACCATGATAAATTTTTTATTAAAACATTTTTCCGAATAAATAAATATATATATATCTAAAAAGATAATGTAAAATTTGCATAGGCATATTATGTATCAAAATTTTTAGAATTTCTACAACATGAAAATTTTTAGCTAAATAAATTCAAAATTTAAATAAAGCAAATAGTACTACTATTGCAATAAAACCCCAAAATCATTTTAAAAATAACAAAATGATTTCAAATTTATTTCTCCTAATTTTACATTGAAGGAATCATTTTACCTTTATTTCCATTCATTTTATTTTTGAGAAAAATAATTTGAATAAAAACCAAATAACTCCAAATTGAAAATAATTTCAAAGGACTTTAAATTTAATTTTTAAACTTCCAACTCTCTTTCATTTAGAAGAAGTCATTTTATCTTCTCTCATGAAACTCATTGAGTTGCATAAATTTTGAAATATTTTCAAATGGAATTCAAATTCAAACCTTTTTCATTTTAAATGTAAGAAGTCATGTCATCTCTCTAGGGTTTTGTATTTGAAAAGAATTTGAATTCATGGAGAGAATGCATAGTGAAATTTTGGGAAAGTCGTTTCATTCTCTCATTTAACTTTCAAAAGGTTTCAAATTTCACTCAAATTCACTAAGCACCCACACTACAATCAAACAATCAATCAAAAATTTATTTAATATAACATTCCAAAATTTAGAATTTTAGATGTTACACTTATAAAAAGCAACACATGAAAATTAGTCCTAAAGTGATAGATATCCAAGAAGGATATAATAAAACTTTCATGAAGATCATTGGACAAAATAAACTTGGTTCTTGGTAATAGTTTTGAGATATGATGATGTGATATGTGCGTAATGTTGATGAGTAATTATGCTTTAGTAAGAATAAAGGTTAAGGTTTGGATTCTATGCAAGCACGAAGTCAATAGTCATGCAATGAAATTATATCCTACTTGTGGTGCATTATTCGTGTTAATTATGCTTAATGCTTGCTTATGAGATTAATCGCTTCTTGGTTGGTCGCTTCAATATTTTTAGCCTTCATTTTGCACAAAGTATGATCTCTACTTGTGCACCCAAAATCCTTTAAACCAGTTTTGCCACATGAGTCCACTATATCAACCTATATGCGGTATTATTTTGCCGTTCTAAGCAAATTTGCATGTGCCATCTCTAATTTTCAAAATAAACTTCTTCTTTTGTGTGTTTGTTTATGCTGAGCGTGACGGGTGAGTGATTCCTGGACTATAAGTCTCAGGTCCTGCCTGTTAATGGGCCGGACTAATGGGCTGTGAAGATACAAGATCAAGACTTTCTCCCATGTCCGAATAGGGCTCTCTTGGCGTGGAAGGCAAGCTTGGGGACCAAATATGAAGATTCCTTTCTTCAGAATCGACTTTTGTACAACCCTAGTCCTTCCGTGTCTATATAAACCGGAGGGCTTAGTTCGAAACATATACAAATATACAAAGCTAGACTTCTAGGGTTTTAGCCATTACGATCTCTGCGTAGATCAACTCTTGTAATACTCATTCATCAAGATCAATCAAGGTGAAGTAGGGTATTACCTCCATAGAGAGGGCCCAACCTCGATAAACATTGTGTCCTCGCCTCCCTGTTACCATCGACCTTAGACGCACGCGCTCGGGACCCTCAGACCAGATCCGCCGTTTTGACACCGACATTGGTGCTTTCATTGAGAGTTCCACTATGCCATCCCCAAAAGGTTCGATGGTCTTCAATCGTCTGATAACGATGCTGTCCAAGGGGAAACCTTCCTCCTCGGACAGATCTTCGTGTTCGTGCTTCGCGATCAAGGCCAATCGCTGGCCATCCGAGCAGATCGACACCACGCCCCGCCACCAGTCAAATTTGGGAGCTTGAACTATGTCGGACATCCGCGAGACTTGATCTTTGACGGATTCGAGACCGCAGCTCTCCTATCCCTGCAATGAACATGATTTAAATGTCATCAAACCATACTCGAAATTGCACCCGTAACCACTCCGCCTTAGATCCAGAAAGTGCACCGCCTCCTACCGAGGACGGGAAGCTCAACCCCACCACGGAGGCCACAGATTGTGGCGCCTGGAGCCGCATACGATTAACCTCATGTGATATCTGGTCACCGAATCTGGACTCATTTCCGCTATAAGTTCCAACTATGTGCGTCATGAACGCTGAGCTTGATCAGTTATTGATCTTCAATTCAGCGCCGCAGACGCCTTGCACTTGCCTTAAGCGATGTGTTAAACTCATTAAGAAATCTGTCCTTAGTGGGGACTCACAGCCGAACTATATCCGTTCAAATGGAGGCCGACGACGGGAATTCCGCTTCCCACCCGCCACGCACTACATAGCTACTACTATCGAGGATTTAACTGACACGATCGACACGGTTCAAGACATCGATGGTGGGACGACGGCGTAAATGAGGAGGATGGCCAAAACCCATTGCTTACTGGTAGACACCGGACGACCACTTGGCCGAGACGATGTATACATGGTGGATATATCCAAAGAGAATAGCAGCAAGGACAAGGAAAGCCAGCCGAGGACGAGCCTCCCAAGACACAACTAAAGCGCGGCGCCAACAAGCGCATTTAAATCGCTTCGCAGCAAGGACAGCAACACCCACACAGGAGATTATCACTCCGGACGGTGTCAAGAGGAAGATCCAGACGAACAAACGCCGAACAGGATGATCGAAGATGGGCAAGTTAGCCTTCGGACGAACAGGCCATAGACGATGACTCGAGAACAATAACTATCTTCCGCCCTCCGAGGATGAGGAGAGCCTTGGCAATGAGGATTTCATCATGCCTGAGGAACCCCTCGAACAGGAGCGCTTTAAACGCCGGCTAATACCACTGCAAGAAGCCTGAAAAAGAAGCAGCAACAGCTTCAAGCTGATCAAGATCTGCTCGACGATAGATGGACCGCTGTCCTTGCAGTCAAGAATATGGCCTTAAACGCCACCAAAAGTTACCCAAGCAAATTGCTACCTTAGTTCGATGACGAGGCTTAGAGCCTGCATCTATCGTGACACGCGGGGGACCGACCACGACATGGTCAGGATAAAGCGGTAACTCAAGCCAACACTGGACCGCCCCACCTTGTCAGAAGGCGGATAAACAGCTCGGGTTACACATATGACCTTCTGCAGGACCTGATAGTAGAGCAAGACACACAAGATCGATCTATGGATCGCAAGGACGCGCCTCAACACGCCATTTACCTACCACTATTCAGACGACAAACCTAGTCACGCCCGGCCAAAAATGCAGACGGACTCCATCGAGCTACGTGTCATGATGGTTCGGACATGTAGGCGCCGCACACTCTCTGCTTCACTAACGGGTTATGGATCATGAATTCCCAAAAGGGTTTAAACCAGAACATCGAATCATACGACGGCACAACCGATCCCATGGTATGGATCGAGGATTTTATTCTCCACATCCATATGGCCCGAGGAGATGATCTCCATGCCATCAAATACCACTAAAACTCAAAGGGATAGCTCAATCGGTTAAACAGATGCCTGAAAATTATATTGGCATGGGAGACTTGGAAGAAGCCTTCCTTGACAACTTCCAAGGTACATATGTCCGCCCACCAGACGCCGATGACTTAAGTCACATTGTCCAGAGCCCGAGTCAGCCAGAAGCTGGACTAGGTTCTTAGTTAAAAGAAACCAAAAGTCGATTGTCCGGACGCAGGCCCTAGCAGCCTTCAAACACAGCGTCCGGATTTGAGTGGCTTGCCCGCCACCTCGGTCAAGAAAAACCAAAATCCATGTCAGCCCCATCATCGATGACCTTTCATGGGAGAAGACAGCTGGCTCGCCAGAAGGCTAAAGCCAGCGATCCGAGCACTCCAAGTCCGAGACGGCAACGGCAAGCCACGACGCAGCAAGTACTAATGTCGCAATGATAATGACAGAACGCGACATCGGTCAATGCCGGATTAGCGGTCCCAAACCCGTCAATGTAAAAGCCATTCGAGGCAAAACAGAGATGGACCATCCAATTTAGACAAGATATTGGACCGACCTCGCAGATTCATGGCCACCCCGATAAGCCAGCCAATCATAACAACAGAAGTTGTTTGGTCTTCAAGCAGGCCAGCAAGCTCAACGAACACAAGGAGGAGGCCACCCGATGATAGGGACGACGAAGAGACTCACTAATTCAAATACCGGGGTCAAGCAATTTCAAGTAAAAAAAAAGGAACATGTTATGCGTGACACACAACGCTAAGTTTAGCAGGAGAAGCACTTCGGACTGAAGATCATACTACGGTGATCTCAGCCAAGCGTAATGCGGTCTCATTAAACCGCACACCTTGATGGCCATTAAGCCACCGGTCTCCATTCAACGGATGACCAATTCTGGAGCGGACGAAAGCGGCTCTCCGCCACCCACCTCATATATACCTGTCAAACCTGTATCACGATACATAACTATGCACTTAAGATACCCTAGTATCGGCGAAAGCACACACGGACGAGCCTGCAAGCACCGCCATAACATTTTTTTCTTCTTTTTTTAATTACCTCTGTATTCTTCATTATCCTTTACCACAGACGCAAAGGCTAATCATCTCAATGGACTCCATAGGAGTTCGGATTCATACACTCACCTAAGGGCTATTTCCCACAAGGAATCCCTCACGAGGATAGGCGCGCAGACGCATTTGCTGTGAGGTCCAAAATAACTTTTTGTAGACAGCACCTTTATTTCGAGCCCTGAATGTGCCTTTTCCTCCGCCCTTCAATTTTGGGCATGTCAATAAAGGGTTGCGGCTTTGTTATCTATAATATAAATATTGGCATATCACTCATCCGAGATCAAAAAACTGAATTGGCTCATGTGGTTGTTTCACATATACTGCATACCTGTGGGGCCTTGTATGGGAACAAATGAGTTGCCACAAGTCCGAACACTTTATAGCATACTTCGTGTTGCCAGTTTGCCTTATATGCATCAGCTCAATCATGTCTTGGGTCAATAGTTGGGTAGCTGGGCCTCGTGCTTGCTACTCACGCCCGCCTATCGGCTAGGGTAGTGAGAACCATCGCGATTGTGTTTCTGGTTCATCTAGTCAAGCACCTCAAGAGAGAAAGCCGAAACTGAATGTCATGATGCGGCGAGAGCTGGTCAACCACTGATGACTTATCATAATCTTTCACGATTTCTCCATATTATACGAAGGACCTTTTTTCAGTCATACATGTAACGCACCATATTGAATAAGTCAGATACATACCGTGGGCTATATCGTAATCCCATAAAACTCCTATGGCTAAGTGAAAGTGTTAACGCCCTATAGTCCGACCTAGTTCACCGCATTGACACCTCCTTAAAGGACCAAGACGTTGGGTTAAGAGGATCAAATGCTTTTTCCAACACCCCACACTTTATGCGAGGGGCCATTTAATCGAAAACTTTCAGATTAATACAAAACGGCGCACAGAGGAACAAAAGTTTTTGCTAAACTAACATATATAGCCTTATCATAATATTGCCTTTACAAATTCTATACATTTCACTCGAATATCACGCTTTTCGAGCATCGACCTCTATCAAGCTGGCACCTCCGTGACGCCCTCGAAATAATGCTCGGGTATGGTGGTCCTTGCCCTTGGTGGACCTTCAGGCAACATCTGGTGGCCTTCATCTTCAGTATATCTTGACACGGCAAAGGCCATCCGCACCTTCAATGCACGCCACCGCTTAACGATGTCGATACGCTGCACCGTGATCAGCAAGTCGCCGCACAAACCAAAATTACTATCCGAATTGGCTGCTTTGGCCACAGCCCAGCCACGGGCCCTTCATGGCGAAACGGATAGTCTATGGAGCTCAGCCCATTGGGTCATCTGCTCGCTAGCAACAGCGTATGCTTTGACGATCTAATCGCGACTGTAAAAGCTTCTCCGTTGCATACCCTTCTTGCGCTTGGTAAATTGCGCCGCATCGAAGCACTTCAAGAAGTCCAACAACGCTATTCGAGAACTCCACACTTTATTAAGTGGAACATATTCGGATCGCCGAACTTAGTTTGCAATAAAAGGGCTTACCAGCGATCTCCCCAGCTTGTCGATTCCTCCCGGCCTCTAGATTCGACCGCGCTTTTTCGCCTGTAAGGCTTTGTGAAGACCAGCCTTTAACTTTATTATCCTTCTCGAGGAATTCACAGCGGCTAATGGCATCCTTAGCTCACGCGCCATCGAGGATATTCTTCTCGTGATTGGCGCCAGCTTGTGTTCGGCCTTTAACTCGGTAGCCCTCTCGGCAGTCAGATTACTAATCCGGACCTCCTTGGCCCGGGCCAGCTCAGCCCAAGGATCTCAACCGCAGCGGCACCATCTACAAATCATGCATATTTCAATATACAATATTTCACGTTATGCTTATATTACAAAGCATGTGCATGTAAGGACTGCCTAAAACACATACCTTGCAACTCGTCAAGATGCCTGCTGATAAGCTGAAGGTCATCTTCGCCACATCAAGCTTCCGCCCAGATCGGCAACTTCAGAGTCCGGGCGGACGCCAGGAAGTGACAGCCTGCGCTTCAATTTATCATATCATTCCTCGATATCTTTTGATCCTCCATCGCCTCCTCGAAGCCAATCCAGTCTCTGGGACTACTACCTATACATTGTGTACAGTTTTTGAATAAAATACAATCGGAAATTTTAAAGTACAAACCTCAAAGCCTCTTTGTAGGCTCGCAGCTTCATTTAATCCGCTCGACGGACAAAACTTTTTTTCAACCACTGCATCAAGGCACGATGTTCCCGAGACGGATGCTTGTCGCAAAGATGTTCATCAATATATCCGCCTGACCTCGAAGCTGTGGGAGGCACGGCCTCCTTGAAGGGATCCATTTATCCGCCTTTAGAGTCGCCTCCGGGCTGTAGCCGAGTCCGGGGCCTTTTATCATTAGCCTTCCTGGCTACCAAGTATTACCTTGGTTGTGTCTTCACCACCCTCGCACCATTTATTGATCAGAGAGATTCCTCCGTAACATCCCAAATTTCCTATTTGGAATGTTTTACAATTATAGATAAGCATCCTATGCATCCTGTTTGAATTTGAATGCCATTTGAAGTTTCAGAGTTATTTGAATTTGAATTCAAACTTTGGCATGTGGGAAACAATTCAAAACTAAGCCTGATAAATACTTGATCAAAAGTATGAGAGGAGCAAACATGACACCTAAAAATATCAGAGGAAACAATGCAAAAGAATTGATTCAAATCTGAAATTTTATTTGAATTTGAAAAATGGATTTTCATAAAGTTTGATTTTGCTTTGGAAAATGTTCAAATGAAAGGAATATTCTCCGATCATTTTGGTATATATATACCTATATAAAATATTTATAGTTTAGGTTTTATTTGTTTTTGTTTTAATTAAAAAAATAAAGAAACCTTTCAAGGCCAAACAAAGCACCCTGTGCCCAGCCGGGCCGGCCACCCTCCCTCAAGACCAGTCCCCTCACAAGACGTACTAATCGGGCTACCGAGCGAGCTGCCCATACCACCTCACCGCCTGATTTCTAGGGCTTACCACCAAACCTCCCTCCTCGCTGACCGTGGGACTTCGCCTTGCCTAACGGTTCGCGAGATCCACGGATCCCAAGAACTGGAGATCCCCGACGCCTCGATGCCTTTCCGCCTCGCTCACCCCGCTATAAAGCGAGCCTCCGCACCCCATTCCCTAGCCTCGCCAACCCCTCTCCCTCCTCCCGAGCTCACCAGAGCACCGAGCTCACCACCGCCAAAGTCACCGCCTGTCCACTCCTAGTCCACCTCGACCACCTCGACCCCATCGTGACTCACTGCTCCTCTGACGATCACTCGGCTCACGACGTCTGCCTCTGAGCACTTTCGCCACGGGCTGTCAGCCGAGTCCGTAAGCCCCTGATCCTCCACTGCTCGATCCTAAACCTAGGTTAGATTAGCCCCGGGGTATGGTTTATTAGAAAACCGCCGCCCAACGGTTTTATTTTAGTTTAGGTTTTATCTGTTAGGCCGGTTCGTTAGTTTAAACCCTAGGCCTGTTTAGACTAGACTACATTGTATACAAAGATAGGCCCATTGGGCTTTTTCTTTTATTTTGATTTTCTGTTTAAATATTTGTTTCAAATTTCAAAAATGTATATCTTTTATTCTGTTTAATATTTTTGAGTGATTCTTTTTTGTTGATTGCAAATTTTATGTAGTTTCTGGAAAACATATATTTAGCTATGTTAAAATATAAAAAATGCTTTAATATTGTTTTAGTCAGAATAGCAAATCTGCTATAGTTTTAGTTAGAAAAATTATTTTTGCATGATTCTTTTTGCCATCACTTTATTTTGATATTGCCAAACCCTAGAAATTAACTTTGGTATTTTAGGATTAATAAATAATTAATTCTAGGCAGAATCCTATTAATCCTAATTAATTGATTAGTTCGTTTTCCTAATTAATTAATTAGTAAATTAATTTATTTTAACTTGTGATTAGTTATTCTAGGTTAGTTTCTGCATTCCATTAGATGAACTTTTATTTATAATTAATAAAAGTTTTAAATTAATTTTCTTAATAGAAATTGGATTAGGCCTAAAATGAGTTTTATAATAGCTTTTAATTAATTCTTTTTGCTCCTAGTTGCTTAGTTAATCCTTTTCAAGTTAACTCTAAAACCATGATTAGGTTATATTAAGGAATTTTGTTATATAAAACTATTTTATTATTGTTTGGAATAGGAAAACTTTGAATTTGATTTCTTGAGTTTTCCTTTTGATTTGGTTTTGATTGTTTTGTTGTGCTATGTTACTTTTGTTATCTTGTGTGATCCTCTTGCTTTATGCTTATTATGTTATTGTTTGTCTCGTAGAGTTCTTGAGTGTAAGCTTGCTACTACCTCTTTAGCTTACGAGGATCATCAGAAGGCAAGTTTTGATCATGTTATTTCTATACCTATGATTTTGTGCATTAGTAGTTGTCACCACCCCACCATTGCATGCAGTAGTGAAATCTTGAAGTCATTAAACTTGAGTAGTATCATGGTAGGATGAACCAATCCCTTGTTACCATGACCCCGGACGTAGTAGTTATTTTGCTATGCTCAGAGACGGATTTGGGATGAGTGAAGTTCATAAGCAAGATGTGAGAGTCAATGATGATGACAACCCCATGGACTACAATGATCAAGATGGACTTCGAAAATCACCACTGGTGGAGGACGGTTGACGGGCACCTGAGCACTCCTGGTGGCCGGGATGCATGGAGAAGCGCCATGACATCCCATGGAAAGCTTCACCCAGCCACAAAGAGAAGGATGGATGCCCCACGACCGAAGCTAATGCAGCCGCAAGCCATTATGGGCCTGCTGGGTTGACCCTTGTAGAAGCTGTCGACGTACTACGAGAAGTAGACGAACGGTAGGATTGGATGGGTACCGCAAAGGGCCAAGAACTCTTTGGAAGACCCTCATCTGGTCCCGCCTTCAAACACCATGAAGTAAGACTTTAAAAGGAGGGAATGATTCATGCGGGAAAGGCAACCTCGCAGAGTGTTATAACCTAATCGATTAGCCGTGTCCCCTAAGCATGACATTTGAGCATCCGACCTTGGAAGTATTCGGATATCTCAACACTTAAAACTAATGAATTAATTTGAGGGTTTATGACTTAATAATAATTTGGGAATCTAGATATTGGTTGGCGGAACATCTCAATAACTACCAAATGTTGTAGTAATTTGCAATAAGTCCACCTGTAGTAGGATAAAATTGGCTTTACGCAAAATGATGAAACTTAGAGCTCCACACCAAAAATGCATATAGAGTTAGTAACTTTATTATTGTTATTCTTCTTGACTTGCCACTTATTCCAAAAGTCGATCTACATGGCTGCAACGATTATGTTGCGTAGATATATTCCATCGGGAGGAGGCTACGCCCGCGCTTGGCGATTGCCTTTGAGTCGGATGGACTCGCTACCTTCGACGCTCAAGAGCATTTTAGTTTATTTCATGAGTTGGCCTTGAGCCTAATTTATTCCCTTGTAATAAAGACTCTATATGAGAATCGATTAATAATATTCAGGTGTGATTGAACTTTGATTACTTTATCGATGTACCTGTGAGTACCAAAGATGATCTTGGGATGCGTATACGAGATTTGACTGACGGTCGTCACAGATGGTATCGAGCACACGCCGACTGTGGGATCGAACCCTAGGATCGGAAAGCCATAAGCGAGACCATTTACTTTGAACCCCTTTTTCATTCTATAATTCTTCCCGATCTATTCGACTCTTCTCCCTTTCAACATTCTAGATGGTCGCCGAAGTTCACCCCAGCTTTGCTACCGAGTTCGCCAAATTCGATGAGACAATGCCTTTGAAGAAAGCTGGTCCAGATGGTGAAGCGCCAAGATTGCTCTCCTTCTCGATCAGAAACCCACTAATGCACTTCCGACGGACACCACATGTGATTGAGGTGCATATCCTGTGGAGGACCTTTGGAGGACGACGAGCCTATCAACTTTGAGTTCACCGAGTTCAACTGATCATCTAAGGACGCATGATCATCAGCACTTGGACATCTCGAGAGGAGTACAGACTGAGCCTCGATCACCAGACCTCGCCATGGTTTCTCGCAGGCAAGGAATGGAGATATCATCCGTACCATCGAGGACGATTCCACTCTCTTACATCCAGGATTTGGAATGTCTTCTCAGACACGGAGATTCAGTCTCCAGAATCAAGACACACTGAAGCTTTTGTTCCGCTGAATCGAACTGGAGGAGAAGGCACGCAGACTTCCTTGGCTATGAGGAAGAAATCACGGACTTCATGGAGATAGTCCACGACCAAGATGAAGCTGCCGCGATAGAGGAGAAGATGGACTTGAGAGGACCTTTACCGAGTGGAGATGAAGCACCCTCGTGAGCAATGATCAGGATTTTGAAGGGAGTACCACCAAGGAAACCCCAAGAGGAGGCGCACCCATCGATGAAGACTTTAGTCGACCACCATGTTATCTTTTACTTTTCACGATCAGTTAGGGCCGATGTTTTTCCTTCGATTAGTCATGAGCTTTTGTAATCGAGGTGGAACCATGTTTGAGTGGAATGAATAAATGTTTGGTGTGTTATGATTGTGCATTCATATGGGTAGTGTTATTTCTCATAGACCATTGTTCTATTCTAAATTTCATCCACCTTAAAACACCGTGATGCCTCCGAGACGTGATAACCGGTTTCTCGCCGAGCTCACCCAGCTGCTCCAGCAGCGAATGCACCGATGCAGCCCCGATTCGTAATCGAACAACACAGCCAACAATCCACCGCCACCACCACCACCCATCGTGGACAATTTGACTCGATTCGAGGTTGAATCCGCCAAGTTCTCTAGTAGCACTGAGCCGATTGTGGCTGACGATCGGGTTCGCAAGATTGAAGAGAGCTAGTCACCTGGATGCACCGATGTTGAAAAGGTGCGCTTTGTCAGACATCAACCTGGAAGATTTGATTAAGGAGTCTGAACGGAAGGTGAAGTTGATTTGTGATAGGCTCAAGGTAGCCCAATTGTAGGCGTAAGAGCTATTCGGATTCTAAATGCAAGGAGACGGTTTTCAAGTAGGAGATAGAGTCTATCTTCGAGTATCTCCACTTCGAGGAGTTAAGCGCTTTGGAGTTAAAGGAGAATACCACGCTTTTGTGGGACCATACAAAGTTTTGGAGCGCATGGGAGAAGTTGCTTACAAGTTGAATTGCCCAAGGATTGTCGAGTTCACGACGTGTTCCACGCTTCCCAGCTTGAAGAAGTGCCACGCAGATGGAGGATACTGAGGGATACTATGCCACCGAAGCTTATCAGCTGGGTAATGATTTGACCTACGAGGAGAAACCATCAAAATTCTAGAGTATGCCAAATAGTCACCAAAAGAAGGTTATCAAGTTTTGCAAAGTCCAAGGAGCCACCACACCGAGGATGAAGCCACCGGGAGCGAGAAGAAGACCTCTCAAGGACCACCTCACCTATTTTCTAGTTAACCTCAATCTCGAGGGCAGATTCATCTTATAGAGTTTGTAACATCCCAAATTTTCAATTTGGAATGTTATACATAGATCATCATTTGCATATCATATTTTATTGCATGTTGGCTTGATCCTAGAAATTTCACGCAACTCAAGGACCCACTGAGAGAGTTGAGATTTCGTTATTTTCATATTTGAGTTTTTCAAATTCTGAAAATAGGATCATTTGATTTTATTTATTTTATCCTCAATATATTTATATTACCCAAAATATGGGAGAGAGAATAAAATGACTTTACCAAAATAAAGAAATATTGAAGATTTAATAAAAAATCAAATAAGTTTTTATTTGGAGTTTATCGCTATTTTATTTGAATTTAGGAAAATGCGCGTTTTTAAAATTGCATTTAGGCCCCAAATAAATGTTCATCTTGTCCCGCTTGATTTTGTAGTCGGGAAAATTTATTTCGGATTCTTGGAGTCCGCTAGTATTTCTTTCGTTAGTTGTTTCCGCGAAGTTATTTAAAAAAGAAAACGAATCGACCTAATGCTTCTGGCCCGGCCGGGCCTTTTAGGGCCTGAGCGCCACCCAGCCTCAACCCTAGCTCCTGCCATAACCCCCTAATCCTGAAGGTTGGCTCACCACAATTTCACCGTCATCAAGGCCACATTTCACACCGTGAGCTCATAGCCACCCTGTCATTGAGGTATTACCGCTGGCGGTTTTTTCCAAAACTGCCTGATTTTTAGAACCATGTTTATTTTTTTTGATTTTAATAGATCTTTTTTTTCAGTTTAGCATTAGCAGCGTCGTCGCTCGCTTTAACGAACGTGTTCATCTTAGATTCAGATAACTAACGCTCGCTCGTTAACTGCTCGTCGCTTTTTCTTTTTTCGATTCCGCGATTTTTCCGATCGCGATTTCTGATCCGATTTTCGATCTAATATAACTTTGTCGCATTTAATAATCAGCGATTCAAGAGTTTCGCTCGAACCCTCTTTCCAAATAATCAACTCAAACAAGTTTTGGCCTCAGTAAAATTTGACTTAGGTCCAGATTAGTAAACGAAGCTTGTTTCTTTCCGCTTGACTTTCATTGCTTTTCGATTTGATTCTTTTTGCAAACCGGAGTTCTTAAGTTGAACTCTGGTTAGATCTTTTATTTGAGTTTTACCTGTGCATTAGATGATTATCATTGTATGCTTGTTGTTTGTATAGAGTACCCGGAGTGCGCTTGCTACTTGAATTCTAGGTTTCATGGATCATCGCAAGCAAGTAACACTTTGATCATATCCCTTTACTACCCATTATGCATTAGATCAATCCTCAAACATTGCATGATTAGGATCAAATTAAATTGTGGGTTTTGGGAAAGTAGATGAGGTAGTACCTATTACCTGTTATTATCAAACCCTTGGGAGTTACTTCTACGCTTGCTTATATTGCCATGCTATGCTAGTAGACATGGATGGGTGAGTGTATCCATGATGATGTGAGATTTTAATTAATGGTTTATTTAAGGTGGCAACTTAAACACATCTGGTGGATTGAGGCACTGGTATTCCAATGACACCGCTTTTTGGACCGCCACCTGTGCTCAAAGGGATCATGAGATTATTCATGCTAGAAACTTCCGTGCAGCCACAAGCTACTATGGGCTCTAGCATAGTTCTAAAGTCATGAACTCTACAGTGGTAGACTAGCGATGTAGGGGATGTAGGTTATACACCACCGCTCGTAAGGTGCAAGCGCTCGAAGACTATGTCTCGGCCATCCGCTTCTCAAACACCGTAGAAAAGTAGAATCCCAACGAAGGAGATTGAGTCTTGTGGGGAAAAGTACAAACCTCCCGCAGAGTGTATCAAACTAATCATGGTTAGCCGGTCCCCGTGTATGGACATCTTGAGTATCTAGTACTTGGATTATCATGTGAATCTCATCATGTTACTTCTAATTAATGTTGTTGGGTTTTAATTGATGATGCTTAATTGGGATTGAGAATGCTGTCAACCATTCTCAATGTTCAACCACCATGATAGTTAAATAAATTTATTCCTTTGTAGTAAGGAAAATTGGCTTTACGCAAAATTGTAACCATAGAGCTTTCCACCAGCCATATATTCATGTAGTATAGCATTACTCTTTCATATTACTTCTATGTGTTACATTGCAAGATATTCCATGTGTGACCTTGCTTTCGCTGCAACGCTCATGCAGGCACTTTTCACGCATTTCAGTAAGGTGCCTTAGGTCGTGGTTCTATACTCGATGCCGCTGGAGTTGATGGACTCGCTTATCTTCCAAGCCTTCCGTTGTTATCGTTATTAGATGGCCTTAAGCCATATTTATTGTAGTGTTTCTTTGAGACATTCATGTAATAAGTGTGTGATTTCTACTGTTATAAATCCTTCAAGCACTGTGCGTGTCAAGATTATCGATCCAGGATGACACTGATGCACAAAGATCGACTGCTTTGAGGTCCTGGTCGCATACATATTTGGATGATTGAGGTCAAGTTTAATTTTGCATAAAGCTAATTTTTCCATACAAATAAAGGAATACATTTTATTTTACTACCAAGTTAAATTACCCATATTGAGAAGGAAAACCCACTCAATCCCAAAAATCAGCAAATTATTAATAACCCAACAATTTCATTAAATAGAGTGATGAGATCAACCAATAATTCAATACCAGATACTAAAATGTCCATAACCGGGACACGGCTAATCATGATTTGTTTGTACACTCGCAGAGGTTTATGACTTTTCCCCACAAGACTCCGATCTCCTCCGTTGAATTTCTCGTGACCGCATGATGTTTGAGAAACGTAATGATCGAGACATGGTCTTTCCGAGAAGTCCTTTAACTGGCGGATAGGCAGACACCTACAACCCCCTACATCCGCTAGCCTATCATGGAAAGGTTTCCCACAACTTACTTAACTATGCCGAGCCCATAATGGCTTGTGGCTGCACAGAAGTTTCTAGCATGAATAATCACACGGTACCCTGGGATCTCCTAGGACAACACCGATTCTGTGTGCCCGGCAAGCCACTGGTATCCCTGTGGTGCCCCAACCATTCCACCCGATGTAAAGTAGCCACCTGTTACCCTTAGTTATTATCTCTCGTCTTTCATGAATTCTCACATACCAATCCCTTCTATGTGCTACAAATATACAATGACTATCCCTGGGTGTTTAAATGATCATAGGTTCTACCTCATGAACTACATAGCAAATCCCAATTCCCAAATCCTACCATGCAAATTTGTGGGTGAACTAATGCATAGTAAAAATCGTATAGAAAAATATGATCAAGGTATGAACTTGCCTTGGACTGTTGATGAAGATTCTTCGTGACTCATAAATCCTGATAGTTCTACTCGTCACACCCATTCAATCTATTGTGACCAAGAACCACACAAGCAATCACTTAAAGATCCAAAAGAACGTAAGAAAACACTGAAAACTTCAAAACCATCAAATAAAACTCACGGTCATAAACATATTTTTTAACAACAGCGAAATTATGTGATTTTGATCTTAACAAAAGGTACATGTCGAGAGCTTTGATTTGCCAAAAGAATCAATTAAATCGAGGATAAAACTTAAGTTATAACCAAAACAAGTTTGATTATGAATCTGTTTGAAACTAAATTTTAAAACCTCAGAAATATAATTGAGTTTGTTTAATGGATAGAGGAGATCATAATGAAGAAGTGTGTTGGTTTCATGGATTTGGACAAGCTTAGCAAAAGTTACGAGAGTTTAAAGATCAAGGCTAATCATGGAGAAAATATTCACGATGGATCCCCTCGCCGAAAATAAATGTAAAAAGAAAAAATCTAACCAACGGACATTCGCTAAACAGAACTACGTAACGAAATTCACTAAAACTTCCTAAACAGAAAAACGTTCGCTAAATAGACCTAACAAAAACATATCGGTTTTTTTGTAAATGAAAACCAACCAAAATAAACGGACCGGAGTTTTACCGGTTTGGGCGGCGGTTCAGTGACGGCAAGTAGGCGTAAGCGGCTGCAGCTTCGCTGGCGTCGGCGGTGGGTGCGGCCACATGGCTAAGCGGGCATGTAAGGCGAGGTCAAGGGCGACTTGACAGAAATCGTGGTCTCCTTGGTGGCTACATTTGTCGTTGTCGCAATTTTGAGGGAAAAGAGGGGTCATGGCTATTTGAAGGTGGGGGCAGGGCGGTTTGGGAAGGGGCAAAGAGGCGGCGGCGCGAGTCACAAGCGGACACGCGCTGGGCAAGGGCGTGGCAAGCTCAGGACTCTGGCCCCAAGCTCGAGACGGGTAAATTTTTCATTGGTTGGCTGCCTACCATGATAAATTTTTTATTAAAACATTTTTCCGAATAAATAAATATATATATATCTAAAAAGATAATGTAAAATTTGCATAGGCATATTATGTATCAAAATTTTTAGAATTTCTACAACATGAAAATTTTTAGCTAAATAAATTCAAAATTTAAATAAAGCAAATAGTACTACTATTGCAATAAAACCCCAAAATCATTTTAAAAATAACAAAATGATTTCAAATTTATTTCTCCTAATTTTACATTGAAGGAATCATTTTACCTTTATTTCCATTCATTTTATTTTTGAGAAAAATAATTTGAATAAAAACCAAATAACTCCAAATTGAAAATAATTTCAAAGGACTTTAAATTTAATTTTTAAACTTCCAACTCTCTTTCATTTAGAAGAAGTCATTTTATCTTCTCTCATGAAACTCATTGAGTTGCATAAATTTTGAAATATTTTCAAATGGAATTCAAATTCAAACCTTTTTCATTTTAAATGTAAGAAGTCATGTCATCTCTCTAGGGTTTTGTATTTGAAAAGAATTTGAATTCATGGAGAGAATGCATAGTGAAATTTTGGGAAAGTCGTTTCATTCTCTCATTTAACTTTCAAAAGGTTTCAAATTTCACTCAAATTCACTAAGCACCCACACTACAATCAAACAATCAATCAAAAATTTATTTAATATAACATTCCAAAATTTAGAATTTTAGATGTTACACTTATAAAAAGCAACACATGAAAATTAGTCCTAAAGTGATAGATATCCAAGAAGGATATAATAAAACTTTCATGAAGATCATTGGACAAAATAAACTTGGTTCTTGGTAATAGTTTTGAGATATGATGATGTGATATGTGCGTAATGTTGATGAGTAATTATGCTTTAGTAAGAATAAAGGTTAAGGTTTGGATTCTATGCAAGCACGAAGTCAATAGTCATGCAATGAAATTATATCCTACTTGTGGTGCATTATTCGTGTTAATTATGCTTAATGCTTGCTTATGAGATTAATCGCTTCTTGGTTGGTCGCTTCAATATTTTTAGCCTTCATTTTGCACAAAGTATGATCTCTACTTGTGCACCCAAAATCCTTTAAACCAGTTTTGCCACATGAGTCCACTATATCAACCTATATGCGGTATTATTTTGCCGTTCTAAGCAAATTTGCATGTGCCATCTCTAATTTTCAAAATAAACTTCTTCTTTTGTGTGTTTGTTTATGCTGAGCGTGACGGGTGAGTGATTCCTGGACTATAAGTCTCAGGTCCTGCCTGTTAATGGGCCGGACTAATGGGCTGTGAAGATACAAGATCAAGACTTTCTCCCATGTCCGAATAGGGCTCTCTTGGCGTGGAAGGCAAGCTTGGGGACCAAATATGAAGATTCCTTTCTTCAGAATCGACTTTTGTACAACCCTAGTCCTTCCGTGTCTATATAAACCGGAGGGCTTAGTTCGAAACATATACAAATATACAAAGCTAGACTTCTAGGGTTTTAGCCATTACGATCTCTGCGTAGATCAACTCTTGTAATACTCATTCATCAAGATCAATCAAGGTGAAGTAGGGTATTACCTCCATAGAGAGGGCCCAACCTCGATAAACATTGTGTCCTCGCCTCCCTGTTACCATCGACCTTAGACGCACGCGCTCGGGACCCTCAGACCAGATCCGCCGTTTTGACACCGACATTGGTGCTTTCATTGAGAGTTCCACTATGCCATCCCCAAAAGGTTCGATGGTCTTCAATCGTCTGATAACGATGCTGTCCAAGGGGAAACCTTCCTCCTCGGACAGATCTTCGTGTTCGTGCTTCGCGATCAAGGCCAATCGCTGGCCATCCGAGCAGATCGACACCACGCCCCGCCACCAGTCAAATTTGGGAGCTTGAACTATGTCGGACATCCGCGAGACTTGATCTTTGACGGATTCGAGACCGCAGCTCTCCTATCCCTGCAATGAACATGATTTAAATGTCATCAAACCATACTCGAAATTGCACCCGTAACCACTCCGCCTTAGATCCAGAAAGTGCACCGCCTCCTACCGAGGACGGGAAGCTCAACCCCACCACGGAGGCCACAGATTGTGGCGCCTGGAGCCGCATACGATTAACCTCATGTGATATCTGGTCACCGAATCTGGACTCATTTCCGCTATAAGTTCCAACTATGTGCGTCATGAACGCTGAGCTTGATCAGTTATTGATCTTCAATTCAGCGCCGCAGACGCCTTGCACTTGCCTTAAGCGATGTGTTAAACTCATTAAGAAATCTGTCCTTAGTGGGGACTCACAGCCGAACTATATCCGTTCAAATGGAGGCCGACGACGGGAATTCCGCTTCCCACCCGCCACGCACTACATAGCTACTACTATCGAGGATTTAACTGACACGATCGACACGGTTCAAGACATCGATGGTGGGACGACGGCGTAAATGAGGAGGATGGCCAAAACCCATTGCTTACTGGTAGACACCGGACGACCACTTGGCCGAGACGATGTATACATGGTGGATATATCCAAAGAGAATAGCAGCAAGGACAAGGAAAGCCAGCCGAGGACGAGCCTCCCAAGACACAACTAAAGCGCGGCGCCAACAAGCGCATTTAAATCGCTTCGCAGCAAGGACAGCAACACCCACACAGGAGATTATCACTCCGGACGGTGTCAAGAGGAAGATCCAGACGAACAAACGCCGAACAGGATGATCGAAGATGGGCAAGTTAGCCTTCGGACGAACAGGCCATAGACGATGACTCGAGAACAATAACTATCTTCCGCCCTCCGGATGAGGAGAGTTTTGGCAATGAGGATTTCATCATGCCCGAGGAACCCCTCGAACAGAGCGCTTTAAACGCCGGCTAATACCACTGCAAGAAGCCTGAAAGAAGCAGCAATAGCTTCAAGCTGATCAAGATCTGCTCGACGATAGATGGACCGCTGTCCTTGCAGTCAAGAATATGGCCTTAAACGCCACCAAAAGTTACCCAAGCAAATTGCTACCTTAGTTCGATGACGAGGCTTAGAGCCTGCATCTATCGTGACACGCGGGGGACCGACCACGACATGGTCAGGATAAAGCGGTAACTCAAGCCAACACTGGACCGCCCCACCTTGTCAGAAGGCGGATAAACAGCTCGGGTTACACATATGACCTTCTGCAGGACCTGATAGTAGAGCAAGACACACAAGATCGATCTATGGATCGCAAGGACGCGCCTCAACACGCCATTTACCTACCACTATTCAGACGACAAACCTAGTCACGCCCGGCCAAAAATGCAGACGGACTCCATCGAGCTACGTGTCATGATGGTTCGGACATGTAGGCGCCGCACACTCTCTGCTTCACTAACGGGTTATGGATCATGAATTCCCAAAAGGGTTTAAACCAGAACATCGAATCATACGACGGCACAACCGATCCCATGGTATGGATCGAGGATTTTATTCTCCACATCCATATGGCCCGAGGAGATGATCTCCATGCCATCAAATACCACTAAAACTCAAAGGGATAGCTCAATCGGTTAAACAGATGCCTGAAAATTATATTGGCATGGGAGACTTGGAAGAAGCCTTCCTTGACAACTTCCAAGGTACATATGTCCGCCCACCAGACGCCGATGACTTAAGTCACATTGTCCAGAGCCCGAGTCAGCCAGAAGCTGGACTAGGTTCTTAGTTAAAAGAAACCAAAAGTCGATTGTCCGGACGCAGGCCCTAGCAGCCTTCAAACACAGCGTCCGGATTTGAGTGGCTTGCCCGCCACCTCGGTCAAGAAAAACCAAAATCCATGTCAGCCCCATCATCGATGACCTTTCATGGGAGAAGACAGCTGGCTCGCCAGAAGGCTAAAGCCAGCGATCCGAGCACTCCAAGTCCGAGACGGCAACGGCAAGCCACGACGCAGCAAGTACTAATGTCGCAATGATAATGACAGAACGCGACATCGGTCAATGCCGGATTAGCGGTCCCAAACCCGTCAATGTAAAAGCCATTCGAGGCAAAACAGAGATGGACCATCCAATTTAGACAAGATATTGGACCGACCTCGCAGATTCATGGCCACCCCGATAAGCCAGCCAATCATAACAACAGAAGTTGTTTGGTCTTCAAGCAGGCCAGCAAGCTCAACGAACACAAGGAGGAGGCCACCCGATGATAGGGACGACGAAGAGACTCACTAATTCAAATACCGGGGTCAAGCAATTTCAAGTAAAAAAAAAGGAACATGTTATGCGTGACACACAACGCTAAGTTTAGCAGGAGAAGCACTTCGGACTGAAGATCATACTACGGTGATCTCAGCCAAGCGTAATGCGGTCTCATTAAACCGCACACCTTGATGGCCATTAAGCCACCGGTCTCCATTCAACGGATGACCAATTCTGGAGCGGACGAAAGCGGCTCTCCGCCACCCACCTCATATATACCTGTCAAACCTGTATCACGATACATAACTATGCACTTAAGATACCCTAGTATCGGCGAAAGCACACACGGACGAGCCTGCAAGCACCGCCATAACATTTTTTTCTTCTTTTTTTAATTACCTCTGTATTCTTCATTATCCTTTACCACAGACGCAAAGGCTAATCATCTCAATGGACTCCATAGGAGTTCGGATTCATACACTCACCTAAGGGCTATTTCCCACAAGGAATCCCTCACGAGGATAGGCGCGCAGACGCATTTGCTGTGAGGTCCAAAATAACTTTTTGTAGACAGCACCTTTATTTCGAGCCCTGAATGTGCCTTTTCCTCCGCCCTTCAATTTTGGGCATGTCAATAAAGGGTTGCGGCTTTGTTATCTATAATATAAATATTGGCATATCACTCATCCGAGATCAAAAAACTGAATTGGCTCATGTGGTTGTTTCACATATACTGCATACCTGTGGGGCCTTGTATGGGAACAAATGAGTTGCCACAAGTCCGAACACTTTATAGCATACTTCGTGTTGCCAGTTTGCCTTATATGCATCAGCTCAATCATGTCTTGGGTCAATAGTTGGGTAGCTGGGCCTCGTGCTTGCTACTCACGCCCGCCTATCGGCTAGGGTAGTGAGAACCATCGCGATTGTGTTTCTGGTTCATCTAGTCAAGCACCTCAAGAGAGAAAGCCGAAACTGAATGTCATGATGCGGCGAGAGCTGGTCAACCACTGATGACTTATCATAATCTTTCACGATTTCTCCATATTATACGAAGGACCTTTTTTCAGTCATACATGTAACGCACCATATTGAATAAGTCAGATACATACCGTGGGCTATATCGTAATCCCATAAAACTCCTATGGCTAAGTGAAAGTGTTAACGCCCTATAGTCCGACCTAGTTCACCGCATTGACACCTCCTTAAAGGACCAAGACGTTGGGTTAAGAGGATCAAATGCTTTTTCCAACACCCCACACTTTATGCGAGGGGCCATTTAATCGAAAACTTTCAGATTAATACAAAACGGCGCACAGAGGAACAAAAGTTTTTGCTAAACTAACATATATAGCCTTATCATAATATTGCCTTTACAAATTCTATACATTTCACTCGAATATCACGCTTTTCGAGCATCGACCTCTATCAAGCTGGCACCTCCGTGACGCCCTCGAAATAATGCTCGGGTATGGTGGTCCTTGCCCTTGGTGGACCTTCAGGCAACATCTGGTGGCCTTCATCTTCAGTATATCTTGACACGGCAAAGGCCATCCGCACCTTCAATGCACGCCACCGCTTAACGATGTCGATACGCTGCACCGTGATCAGCAAGTCGCCGCACAAACCAAAATTACTATCCGAATTGGCTGCTTTGGCCACAGCCCAGCCACGGGCCCTTCATGGCGAAACGGATAGTCTATGGAGCTCAGCCCATTGGGTCATCTGCTCGCTAGCAACAGCGTATGCTTTGACGATCTAATCGCGACTGTAAAAGCTTCTCCGTTGCATACCCTTCTTGCGCTTGGTAAATTGCGCCGCATCGAAGCACTTCAAGAAGTCCAACAACGCTATTCGAGAACTCCACACTTTATTAAGTGGAACATATTCGGATCGCCGAACTTAGTTTGCAATAAAAGGGCTTACCAGCGATCTCCCCAGCTTGTCGATTCCTCCCGGCCTCTAGATTCGACCGCGCTTTTTCGCCTGTAAGGCTTTGTGAAGACCAGCCTTTAACTTTATTATCCTTCTCGAGGAATTCACAGCGGCTAATGGCATCCTTAGCTCACGCGCCATCGAGGATATTCTTCTCGTGATTGGCGCCAGCTTGTGTTCGGCCTTTAACTCGGTAGCCCTCTCGGCAGTCAGATTACTAATCCGGACCTCCTTGGCCCGGGCCAGCTCAGCCCAAGGATCTCAACCGCAGCGGCACCATCTACAAATCATGCATATTTCAATATACAATATTTCACGTTATGCTTATATTACAAAGCATGTGCATGTAAGGACTGCCTAAAACACATACCTTGCAACTCGTCAAGATGCCTGCTGATAAGCTGAAGGTCATCTTCGCCACATCAAGCTTCCGCCCAGATCGGCAACTTCAGAGTCCGGGCGGACGCCAGGAAGTGACAGCCTGCGCTTCAATTTATCATATCATTCCTCGATATCTTTTGATCCTCCATCGCCTCCTCGAAGCCAATCCAGTCTCTGGGACTACTACCTATACATTGTGTACAGTTTTTGAATAAAATACAATCGGAAATTTTAAAGTACAAACCTCAAAGCCTCTTTGTAGGCTCGCAGCTTCATTTAATCCGCTCGACGGACAAAACTTTTTTTCAACCACTGCATCAAGGCACGATGTTCCCGAGACGGATGCTTGTCGCAAAGATGTTCATCAATATATCCGCCTGACCTCGAAGCTGTGGGAGGCACGGCCTCCTTGAAGGGATCCATTTATCCGCCTTTAGAGTCGCCTCCGGGCTGTAGCCGAGTCCGGGGCCTTTTATCATTAGCCTTCCTGGCTACCAAGTATTACCTTGGTTGTGTCTTCACCACCCTCGCACCATTTATTGATCAGAGAGATTCCTCCGTAACATCCCAAATTTCCTATTTGGAATGTTTTACAATTATAGATAAGCATCCTATGCATCCTGTTTGAATTTGAATGCCATTTGAAGTTTCAGAGTTATTTGAATTTGAATTCAAACTTTGGCATGTGGGAAACAATTCAAAACTAAGCCTGATAAATACTTGATCAAAAGTATGAGAGGAGCAAACATGACACCTAAAAATATCAGAGGAAACAATGCAAAAGAATTGATTCAAATCTGAAATTTTATTTGAATTTGAAAAATGGATTTTCATAAAGTTTGATTTTGCTTTGGAAAATGTTCAAATGAAAGGAATATTCTCCGATCATTTTGGTATATATATACCTATATAAAATATTTATAGTTTAGGTTTTATTTGTTTTTGTTTTAATTAAAAAAATAAAGAAACCTTTCAAGGCCAAACAAAGCACCCTGTGCCCAGCCGGGCCGGCCACCCTCCCTCAAGACCAGTCCCCTCACAAGACGTACTAATCGGGCTACCGAGCGAGCTGCCCATACCACCTCACCGCCTGATTTCTAGGGCTTACCACCAAACCTCCCTCCTCGCTGACCGTGGGACTTCGCCTTGCCTAACGGTTCGCGAGATCCACGGATCCCAAGAACTGGAGATCCCCGACGCCTCGATGCCTTTCCGCCTCGCTCACCCCGCTATAAAGCGAGCCTCCGCACCCCATTCCCTAGCCTCGCCAACCCCTCTCCCTCCTCCCGAGCTCACCAGAGCACCGAGCTCACCACCGCCAAAGTCACCGCCTGTCCACTCCTAGTCCACCTCGACCACCTCGACCCCATCGTGACTCACTGCTCCTCTGACGATCACTCGGCTCACGACGTCTGCCTCTGAGCACTTTCGCCACGGGCTGTCAGCCGAGTCCGTAAGCCCCTGATCCTCCACTGCTCGATCCTAAACCTAGGTTAGATTAGCCCCGGGGTATGGTTTATTAGAAAACCGCCGCCCAACGGTTTTATTTTAGTTTAGGTTTTATCTGTTAGGCCGGTTCGTTAGTTTAAACCCTAGGCCTGTTTAGACTAGACTACATTGTATACAAAGATAGGCCCATTGGGCTTTTTCTTTTATTTTGATTTTCTGTTTAAATATTTGTTTCAAATTTCAAAAATGTATATCTTTTATTCTGTTTAATATTTTTGAGTGATTCTTTTTTGTTGATTGCAAATTTTATGTAGTTTCTGGAAAACATATATTTAGCTATGTTAAAATATAAAAAATGCTTTAATATTGTTTTAGTCAGAATAGCAAATCTGCTATAGTTTTAGTTAGAAAAATTATTTTTGCATGATTCTTTTTGCCATCACTTTATTTTGATATTGCCAAACCCTAGAAATTAACTTTGGTATTTTAGGATTAATAAATAATTAATTCTAGGCAGAATCCTATTAATCCTAATTAATTGATTAGTTCGTTTTCCTAATTAATTAATTAGTAAATTAATTTATTTTAACTTGTGATTAGTTATTCTAGGTTAGTTTCTGCATTCCATTAGATGAACTTTTATTTATAATTAATAAAAGTTTTAAATTAATTTTCTTAATAGAAATTGGATTAGGCCTAAAATGAGTTTTATAATAGCTTTTAATTAATTCTTTTTGCTCCTAGTTGCTTAGTTAATCCTTTTCAAGTTAACTCTAAAACCATGATTAGGTTATATTAAGGAATTTTGTTATATAAAACTATTTTATTATTGTTTGGAATAGGAAAACTTTGAATTTGATTTCTTGAGTTTTCCTTTTGATTTGGTTTTGATTGTTTTGTTGTGCTATGTTACTTTTGTTATCTTGTGTGATCCTCTTGCTTTATGCTTATTATGTTATTGTTTGTCTCGTAGAGTTCTTGAGTGTAAGCTTGCTACTACCTCTTTAGCTTACGAGGATCATCAGAAGGCAAGTTTTGATCATGTTATTTCTATACCTATGATTTTGTGCATTAGTAGTTGTCACCACCCCACCATTGCATGCAGTAGTGAAATCTTGAAGTCATTAAACTTGAGTAGTATCATGGTAGGATGAACCAATCCCTTGTTACCATGACCCCGGACGTAGTAGTTATTTTGCTATGCTCAGAGACGGATTTGGGATGAGTGAAGTTCATAAGCAAGATGTGAGAGTCAATGATGATGACAACCCCATGGACTACAATGATCAAGATGGACTTCGAAAATCACCACTGGTGGAGGACGGTTGACGGGCACCTGAGCACTCCTGGTGGCCGGGATGCATGGAGAAGCGCCATGACATCCCATGGAAAGCTTCACCCAGCCACAAAGAGAAGGATGGATGCCCCACGACCGAAGCTAATGCAGCCGCAAGCCATTATGGGCCTGCTGGGTTGACCCTTGTAGAAGCTGTCGACGTACTACGAGAAGTAGACGAACGGTAGGATTGGATGGGTACCGCAAAGGGCCAAGAACTCTTTGGAAGACCCTCATCTGGTCCCGCCTTCAAACACCATGAAGTAAGACTTTAAAAGGAGGGAATGATTCATGCGGGAAAGGCAACCTCGCAGAGTGTTATAACCTAATCGATTAGCCGTGTCCCCTAAGCATGACATTTGAGCATCCGACCTTGGAAGTATTCGGATATCTCAACACTTAAAACTAATGAATTAATTTGAGGGTTTATGACTTAATAATAATTTGGGAATCTAGATATTGGTTGGCGGAACATCTCAATAACTACCAAATGTTGTAGTAATTTGCAATAAGTCCACCTGTAGTAGGATAAAATTGGCTTTACGCAAAATGATGAAACTTAGAGCTCCACACCAAAAATGCATATAGAGTTAGTAACTTTATTATTGTTATTCTTCTTGACTTGCCACTTATTCCAAAAGTCGATCTACATGGCTGCAACGATTATGTTGCGTAGATATATTCCATCGGGAGGAGGCTACGCCCGCGCTTGGCGATTGCCTTTGAGTCGGATGGACTCGCTACCTTCGACGCTCAAGAGCATTTTAGTTTATTTCATGAGTTGGCCTTGAGCCTAATTTATTCCCTTGTAATAAAGACTCTATATGAGAATCGATTAATAATATTCAGGTGTGATTGAACTTTGATTACTTTATCGATGTACCTGTGAGTACCAAAGATGATCTTGGGATGCGTATACGAGATTTGACTGACGGTCGTCACAGATGGTATCGAGCACACGCCGACTGTGGGATCGAACCCTAGGATCGGAAAGCCATAAGCGAGACCATTTACTTTGAACCCCTTTTTCATTCTATAATTCTTCCCGATCTATTCGACTCTTCTCCCTTTCAACATTCTAGATGGTCGCCGAAGTTCACCCCAGCTTTGCTACCGAGTTCGCCAAATTCGATGAGACAATGCCTTTGAAGAAAGCTGGTCCAGATGGTGAAGCGCCAAGATTGCTCTCCTTCTCGATCAGAAACCCACTAATGCACTTCCGACGGACACCACATGTGATTGAGGTGCATATCCTGTGGAGGACCTTTGGAGGACGACGAGCCTATCAACTTTGAGTTCACCGAGTTCAACTGATCATCTAAGGACGCATGATCATCAGCACTTGGACATCTCGAGAGGAGTACAGACTGAGCCTCGATCACCAGACCTCGCCATGGTTTCTCGCAGGCAAGGAATGGAGATATCATCCGTACCATCGAGGACGATTCCACTCTCTTACATCCAGGATTTGGAATGTCTTCTCAGACACGGAGATTCAGTCTCCAGAATCAAGACACACTGAAGCTTTTGTTCCGCTGAATCGAACTGGAGGAGAAGGCACGCAGACTTCCTTGGCTATGAGGAAGAAATCACGGACTTCATGGAGATAGTCCACGACCAAGATGAAGCTGCCGCGATAGAGGAGAAGATGGACTTGAGAGGACCTTTACCGAGTGGAGATGAAGCACCCTCGTGAGCAATGATCAGGATTTTGAAGGGAGTACCACCAAGGAAACCCCAAGAGGAGGCGCACCCATCGATGAAGACTTTAGTCGACCACCATGTTATCTTTTACTTTTCACGATCAGTTAGGGCCGATGTTTTTCCTTCGATTAGTCATGAGCTTTTGTAATCGAGGTGGAACCATGTTTGAGTGGAATGAATAAATGTTTGGTGTGTTATGATTGTGCATTCATATGGGTAGTGTTATTTCTCATAGACCATTGTTCTATTCTAAATTTCATCCACCTTAAAACACCGTGATGCCTCCGAGACGTGATAACCGGTTTCTCGCCGAGCTCACCCAGCTGCTCCAGCAGCGAATGCACCGATGCAGCCCCGATTCGTAATCGAACAACACAGCCAACAATCCACCGCCACCACCACCACCCATCGTGGACAATTTGACTCGATTCGAGGTTGAATCCGCCAAGTTCTCTAGTAGCACTGAGCCGATTGTGGCTGACGATCGGGTTCGCAAGATTGAAGAGAGCTAGTCACCTGGATGCACCGATGTTGAAAAGGTGCGCTTTGTCAGACATCAACTTGTGATTAGTTATTCTAGGTTAGTTTCGTCATTCCATTAGATGAACTTTTATTTATAATTAATAAAAGTTTTAAATTAATTTTCTTAATAGAAATTGGATTAGCCTAAAATGAGTTTTATAATAGCTTTTTAATTAATTTTTTGCTCCTAGTTGCTTAGTTAATCCTTTTCGTTAAGTTAACCTAAAACCATGATTAGGTTATATTAAGGAATTTTGTTATATAAAACTATTTTGTTATTGTTTGGAATAGGGAAAACTTTGAATTTGATTTCTTGAGTTTTCCTTTTGATTTGGTTTTGATTGTTTTGTTGTGCTATGTTACTTTTGTTATCTTGTGTGATCCTCTTGCTTTATGCTTATTATGTTATTGTTTGTCTCGTAGAGTTCCTGAGTGCTAAGCTTGCTACTATTACTTTTAGCTTACGAGGATCATCAGAAGGCAAGTTTTGATCATGTTATTTCTATACCTATGATTTTGTGCATTAGTAGTTGTCACCACCCCACCATTGCATGCAGAGTGAAATCTTGAAGTCATTAAACTTGAGTAGTATCATGGTAGGATGAACCAATCCCTTGTTACCATGACCCCGGACGTAGTAGTTATTTTGCTATGCTCAGAGACGGATTTGGGATGAGTGAAGTTCATAAGCAAGATGTGAGAGTCAATGATGATGACAACCCATGGACTACAATGATCAAGATGGACTTCGAAAATCACCACTGGGTGGAGGACGGTTGACGGCACCTCGAGCACCTAGGGTGGCCGATGCATGGAGAAGCGCCATGACATCCTCGGAAAGCTTCACCCAGCCACAAAGAGAAGGATGGATGCCCCACGACCGAAGCTTACTGCAGCCGCAAGCCATTATGGGCTCGTGGGTTGACCTTGTAGTGAAGTGGCGACGTACTACGAGAAGTAGACGAACGGTAGGATTGATGGGTACCGCAAGGGCGTAAGAACTCTTTGGAAGACCTCGTTTATCTGTCCGCCTTCAAACACCATGAAGTGCAAGACTTTAAAAGGAGGGAATGATTCTATGGGAAAGGCAAACCTCCGAGAGTGTTATAACCTAATCGATTAGCCGTGTCCCCGTTACGACATTTGAGCATCCGACCTTGGAAGTATTCGGATATCTCAACACTTAAAACTAATGAATTAATTTGAGGGTTTATGACTTAATAATAATTTGGGAACTAGATATTGGTTGGCGGAACTATCTCAATAACTACCAACAAGTTGTAGTAATTTGCAAATAAGTCCACGTAGTAGGATAAAATTGGCTTTACGCAAAATGATGAAACTTAGAGCTCCACAGCCAAAAATGCATATAGAGTTAGTAACTTTATTATTGTTATTCTTCTTGACTTGCCAGCTTATTCCAAAAGCTGATCACATGGCTGCAACGATTATGTTGCGTAGATATATTCCGATCAGAGGAGGCTACGCCCGCGCTATGCGATTGCCTTTGAGTCGGATGGACTCGCTACTTCGACGCTCGCAGCATTTTAGTTTATTTCATGAGTTGGCCTTGAGCCAATTTATTCCCTTGTAATAAAGACTCTATATGAGAATCGATTAATAATATTCAGTGTGATTGAACTTTGATTACTTTATCGATGTATCGTGAGTACCAAAGATGATCTTGGGATGGTATGCATACGTAGATTTGACCGATTTTGGGTCGTCACAGAGATGGTATCGAGCACACGACCGTGGGATCGAACCCTAGGATCGGAAAGCCATAAGGAGACCATTTACTTTGAACCCTTTTTCATTCTATAATTCTTCCCGATCTATTCTCGACTCTTCTCCCTTTGCAACATTCTAGATGGCCGAGTTCACCCCAGTTTTGCTACCGAGTTCCGCCAAATCGATGAGACAATGCCCTTGAAGAAAGCTGGTCCAGATGGTGAAGCTGCTAAGATTGCTCGCTCGATCACCGGGAAACCCACTAATGCACTTCCGAGACACCCGCACAGGATTGAGGTGCATATCCTGGGAGGACCTTTGAGGACGACGAGCCTATCAACTTTGAGTTCACCGAGTTCAACTGATCATCAAGGGACCGTTACCCAGCACT